>JAYMTP010005000.1:0-14047 GCA_036897365.1 Geranium brycei
TATAATAGCAAAAGATGTTGTAGGTAGGCAGGAATCAAAATTTAACAAATCTATATATATATATATATATATTTAAAATTACGTCAAACTCAATTATCCTAACAGTTTTATAATTTAAACCCACAACCACTTCATAGACAACCCTTAAATACTTGTGATTATATTTAAACTTAATCAGATTACATAGAAATTGTACACAAAAAATACATACTCATTACGAAATATATAGTGCTATATGTGAAAATAATTTAATACATGCTATGATGAATTAAGAAAAGTATAAAAATTCCCAACCCCTCAAGGGGGATCTCTTTTTTTCTTGAAAACCCCACAAAGTGTTTAGCCACTAATTCACAGATATATTAACTAATTTGACTATTAAATTCCTCAATCATTAATCTAGTCCTGTAAAATTAATATTATCATTATTATTCACTCTCTTTTAGTTTAGTGGACGTCAAACTCGAGCACATGATTTAGGAGCTTAAATTTGATGCAAATACACGACAATTTCCGGGATGTCATTAATAGATATTGGGCAAATTAATATTGTAAATTTTTTTTGATTTGTTTGATTTATTTTCTATAATTTTCAATTAATTTTTTATTTGATTTAATTTTTGATTAGTCTTTATAAGACATTCTCTGTCTGACCAACGCACATGGTTTGTTACAACACACTTGTAGATTCATAGTGTCCGACGCAGTACGATTCGTCAGGTCATGTCTGATTTTAAAATGCTCACTTCTAAACTTACTTAATAGTTGATATCAATTACGAACAATTAACAATTAGATTTCACGTCCTCAACGAGACACTCTAATAATTTCAAGCTAACACTTTCAATGGAGAGTTCGTGAGATCGATCCCATTGAGAGGAATTGGAGATTTCAGGTAATCAATTTGGTTTGATTCAAAATCGAACCGAACTTAGACTCTATCAGCTCGGTTTTAATTTATAAAATGAGAACTGATAAAATTGAACCGAGTCGAAATTCGATCGATATGGACACATGGCTGATTTTAAGCCATCAGTCCTTATTAACTGAGCCTAAAAATATCGGGCCAGCAAAAAAACAAGTCAAAACGGCTAAAAATGTGAAAATTTTATGAAAATCGGATCAAAGAAAATTCAACCAAAAACGGATAAGCCAAAATTATCTAAAATGTGAGAATTTCATAAAATTTAACTAACAACAGATCGAACTGAACCGAAGTAAAAACATACATGTTCAAAACCGAACCGAATTCCATCAATTCAGATTTTATTTTCTTAAAATTAAATTGATCGGGATGAAACTATTGATTTCATTACTAACAGTGTGACGCTCAATCAAAAACAATAAATTTAATCTTAATTTGTAATAAGTTGAAACAAAATATATAATCAATCGAGCTCAACCATCTCCTTAATAAATCAGTTTCAAAAACAAAATCTTGTTTATGCATTGGTGACTGGTGAGCACAAAGCTACAGGCACAGGCCCAAAACCACAAGGCCCAAACTCTATTATAGCTATAGACATTCGTGAAATAACCCAAATAAATAAATAAAAATAGAAACTTCAATATTCACTAAAAGAAAATTGGAAAAAAACATGGTGGTGGTTTTTCTGAGAGCCATCCCTTCTCTTCCTCCACCATTTTCAACTGCAAAAATTGTACCTTCTTCTTCTTCCTCTTCTTCTTCTTCTTCTTCTTCTTCTTCAGAGAGCAAGAACCCTATTATTGTTACTAGGCGTAGAGCTTTGGTTTTGGGTCCAACAATTTTCTTGGGTTCATTACTCAATTTGTCTGAACCACACTCATTTATCTCTGCACTTGCAATTTCCCAGCAACAGCAAGATGCGGATGATTCCCAGAAAGAGGAAGATAGAGTTGTTCAGCTCTTTCAGGTAATCAATGCCCAGTAGCTTCAATTTTGATTTTTTGGGTTTGATTTTGGATTTGTGTATGATAATTTAAGTACCCATTTGTGGTTTTGGTCATTATGATTAGAACATTGTGCTAATTTTGCAATTGGGTGTGAGTTTTGGACAATCTGTTTCTCTCTAGCATAAGTGTCATTAACACACCGCACATTATGGGTCTGATTTTGGTTTTGTGTGTGCTAATTAATCGGGCAGATAAGGCTAATGAGGACTAATTAGGAATTAATAAGAGATTGATCTGGGGCTAATCGGACTGGACAGGGTTTTTAGAACACTGGTGCTAGTTGGGGTACCCATTTGGGATTTTGGTGATTATAATCACAACATTGTGCTAATTTTGCAATTTGGTTGTGAGTTTTGATTATGATATGTTTTACTATAGCATAAGTATCATTAACACACTGCACATTGCTCTCACAATAATGGGTCTGTGAGAAAGGTCATTTTTATGTACATTATCTGTTAAAACTTAAAAGTCTGCTTATGAGGTATTGGTCACACCTTAAATATAAGGTTAAGAAAGTATTGACATTTTGGAACTATGATTTGAGAGTAATGTCTAAAATCTACATCGGGTTCATTTAGCATTTTTGTTATCGTGGGAAAAATGAACTTGCAGAAAGCAGAACTTTGATCAGTTCACATGTTGCTGATCGCGTTATTAGAACTTACTAATTGATTTGTTATGGAGAATGCTATGCTATATTGTTGTGTTTAGGTTATTGCACAATTCAGATGTTATAAACAAACTAAACTTGACCGTCTCTCTTGGAAATTTCTTTTATCTTCTCGTGGGATCATTTCTTGACTTCTTGAATTTTTAAACCGGCTTGCCTAAAATATTTCCTTTTCATATTCCCGTGGGAACCAGTTGACTTCTTTTAGTATATGTAATGAAAATGGAACTTCGGTCGATTCTAGTCATTCATTGTAATACTATTCAGTATTCCTTGCTTTTCAATTTTCTTAGGAAACGTCATCGTCAGTTGTTTTCATTAAAGACCTCGAATTAGCTAAAGGTTCCAAGAACTCCCCCGAGGTAGTCACGCTTGAAGATGAAAATGCTAAAGTTGAAGGGACTGGTTCGGGCTTCATTTGGGATAAGCTCGGTCATATTGTAAGATCATTCCCCTACTCATACCTTGTTGCTTCATTATTTACCTGTATTTCTTAAATATCTGTTTTAACCGTATAGACGGTGTCACAGTGATCATGATGCCAATATCACTCAATTAAATTATCTCTAATAACAGGTCACGAATTACCATGTTGTCGCTAAGCTGGTGACCGACAATACCGGATTGCAGCGTTGTAAGGTTCTTTCTAAATTAACCTCCATGACCAGAGGCTGTGGGTGAAGTGGCAGAGACCTCGTGTAATAAACATCAGGTCGTCACTAGTTCTAATCTCCATGCTGGCGGTATTGCTGATAAGAAAATAAAATAAATCTCCATGTCTGGTTAACGAACTAGACTATCTTAATTAAGCCGTAAAAACACTTGTCACCTTTTGTAGGTGACCCTAGTAGACTCCGGAGGCAATAGCTTTTCTCGGGAGGCCAAGATCGTTGGTGTTGATCCGGCATACGACCTGGCTGTTCTCAAGGTACTCAATCAAAACACAACTAGGCAACTCAAAATCGGATGTCTATTGCATACAAGTATTGGTACATGTTGAAGCTTACCTTCAAAACGACGCTCAGGTTGATGTGGATGGCCATGACTTAAAGCCCGCCGTTCTTGGCAAATCCCAGGATCTACGTGTAGGCCAGAGCTGCTTTGCGATTGGAAATCCATATGGATATCAGAACACTCTAACTACAGGGGTAGGTTTTCAGTCCATACCCGAGATTTTGTTTAGAGAAAGCATGCTCATCACGTATATAATAACCAGGGAAAATGGCAAAAACCTGTTGTATATTATCGCACTTTTGCGAGAGGGCATTGTGTACTTTGTTAATGGCAAAAAGGTGCTGTGAAATTTGATTTTTTGTGCAAAATGTGTGTAAATGACGAAATTGCCCATAACATTAAGAATTATTTTTTAAAAATAAATATTTTAAAAAGTTTTTTCTGAAAATATATTTTAACAAATTTGTACAATCAAATTTTGTAATTTAATGTTTTTAGTAAAATTATCTTAGTTAAAAACACCCTCTTGCAAAAGTCTGATAGTGTAGAGCAAGTTTTTGCCATTTTCCCTGATAACTATACGATAATCATAGAATCGTTATTGTGCAGGTGGTTAGCGGATTAGGCAGGGAAATACCATCACCAAATGGAAGGGCGATAAAAGGCGCTATTCAAACGGATGCTGCTATAAATGCGGGTAAATATTCAGTTTCCGTCGAGTTTACAACTTTACTCTCTCCTCCTTACCTTTGATGCATGGATCCTTTACAGGGAACTCGGGCGGGCCGTTGATTGATTCGTATGGCCATGTTATTGGAGTTAACACGGCAACTTTCTCTCGCACGGGTTAGCGAGTGTTTTCATTCATATCTTGCGAACTAAAGATCACGGGTTCGAGACTGATTTAACCTCCCGTTGCAATGCAGGGTCGGGAGTGTCCTCTGGTGTTAACTTTGCGGTGCCAATCGACTCGGTTGTCCGCACCATACCCTACCTGATCGTCTATGGAACGCCTTACAGTAACAGGTTCTGATATTCACTTACCGTTTCCATCTTTACAGATGCCTTATGTTTTAGTATTGAAGTATGCTTCAAAACCTGAAAAAGTTCGTGTTGGTGATTTTGCATACATTATATTTTCTGCTATTGATCGTGTTGTGATTTTGTGTATACATGTTATGATCAGTGTTCTAACTTGTCTGATTAATAATTAATCCCTGATTAGTTTTTGATTAATCCTCTGTTATTTCATAATCTTTTAATCCCATTAATGAGTAATCTCTAGGAGGCCCTTTCCACCCGACTAGTGTCTAGTATTTTAATAGCTCTGCCAAGAACTCGCTGAAATTGAGTTGACCAATTCTTGGACCGGATTTTAAAACTCGTCGTGGTTTAGTTTTACTGAGTTCCTACTCGGATAGAAATGGTCAATTTTTATTTTTATTTTTTTGTATATACTTTGAAACTGTCCTGTGATTTGTGTTTGATTTTATTTTTTTTACATATGCTTTGAAACTTTCTATAATTTGTGTTTCTGTTTTAACTCGTTAAGTTTTCTGAAAGTATCTTATTTTACTAATATATTGTTATTTTTTTCTTTCATGTGATTTATATATAATACAAAACGAGTTTTGCTGATTTCACCCTTAGTTCTTACAATTTCTTTTTCTTTTTGTCTTGTCGAGTTCTCCTTAGTCCCGAGTTTTAGAACTTCGGTTAAGATTTTGATTTTATAAACCATATCTCCATAGATTAGCCGAAGAATATGTAAAATAAAATAAAATAGAATTGTACTATATGGTATACAAAGTTTATTTTTGTGGTATAGTGGTTGATGGAACAGGTTCATCACCGTAGTATCATTACATGAATATTTCAGAAAACCTAGTACACTACTATGAACCTGTTCCTCGTAACCTTCATTTTATAAACAAATAACAACAAATACAATGATTATTACTATAGGCGAAGACACTCTTGCTAGAATCGAGAAACTCTTACGTTATTCATATATCCGATGACAGTCTTGCTCGAGTTTGAGAAGTTTTTGTAGGTTACTCGAAACTAGCTGAAGTTAGCATCATCCTCACGAATTCATCGTAGTTGACCAGACCGTCTCCGTCTGTATCGGCTTCTTTGACCATCTGCTCTAGCTCTTCGTCTGTGAGTTTCTCTCCCAGCGTGATCATGACATGTCGTAGCTGCATATAGCGTGAAAGGCATTAGCGTTGCATTGCATAGACATCGCTCGAGTCATTCTCGGGCATAAAATCCATGATTTGTTGAGGAAATGTGCGTGGTCAGGGATTTAGAGCTACAAATTGATGGATGGAGTTGAAATATGCATAGTTGACTTGACTAAGAATTGAGAGACGAGGAAGAAATGGAGTTAGGGGCATTTTTGAAGAAAAAGAAAAAAATGTGAAGGGGAAAATTGTCCAAAAACTAGTTCTCAATTTCCCCGTTAAATTGGAATGCTTCAAAATAATTTTGTTTTGTTCTAATTTTGTCTTACTACCAGTATTTTAAAAAACGCTAGGTGCTAATCGGGCGAGAAGATCTTCTGATGACTAATCGCAAGGATTAACCAGATTGAAGGATTAATTGGACAAGTCGGAAATTTTTAGAACACTACTTACTACTACATTGTTTTGGTTTAGTCCGTGATCATTGTTGTTTCAGTATTATTCTCCAACTAGAGGTGCAAATGAACTGAATCAAGTCTCAGTTTGTCGTGCTCAGCTCGTTGAAGAAGTATTTAACGTTAACTCGTCTTTAAATTGACTAGTTAAGCTTGAGCTTGACTAGAAAGAAAATAATCAAGCTCCAGTTCACTTCAGATCAATTTGCACAAATATTTATTAAAAGTTAAAATTTATATAAATATAAAATACATATTACATTCAAAAATATGTGTGGTCAAAGATTTAGAGCCACAAATTGATGGATGGAACCAGAAAACAAAGGCATCAACTTTGGTTGACCTCTGAAATTTGCATAGTTGACTTGACTCAAGACTTGGGAAATGAAGAAGAAATGGGATTAGGAGCATTTCTTGTGAAGGGCAAAATTGTCCAAAACTAATTCACAACTTCCCCATTAGATTGGAATGTTTCAAGATTTTGTTTTGTTTCAATATTGTCCTCCAACTATCTAAATTGTTGTAATTTCGTCCTTATGGTGACACTGATTTGACAAGCAAACATAAGGACTAAATTGAAAATGTTAGATAGTTGGAGGACTAAATAGAAATAAAACAAAGTTTAAGACTAAATCAATACAATTTGAATACTTGAGGAATTAAATCGAAACGAAACAAAATTAAAAATCTACTAAAATAAGCACGAGGTCACTTGTTCTAATTTTGACGAACGTAGTTATGACCAATGATCTAAAATTTTCGACTTGTCTTATTAGTCTCTTATTAGTTATGACCAATGACGAACGTAATAAATTTCTTGTCCTAACAAGTATGAGGTCACTCCTATTAGTGTTTTAAAAAACGTCAGCCCTAGTAGGGTGGAGATGATTTTCCGAGTACTAATTAAAAATTAGTTGAACAAGTTCAAGAATTTTAATGCACTGACTCGGACCTGAATTATACATCAATTTTGTGGGTGAGAAGAAAATAATCAAAATTAAAAAGGAAGAAAAAGTCAAACCTCATGAGGAGAGATGTAACCATCTTCATCTTTGTCAAACACCTTGAAAGCTTCTCTCAATTCTTCTTCAGCTTCACTCTCCTAAAAAATCAAAACACATATTTCTCAATATTTAATGAAAATTAAATAAAGGAGCATTAATTTGACTAATCATAGTGAAAACGACAGTACAATATAATTATTGACCTTAATCTTTCTTGCCATGAGGTTCAAGAACTCCCCAAACTCTATGGTTCCATTGCCATCAGAGTCAACCTCACTGATCATGCTCTCCAATTCCTCTTTTGTTGGGTGTTGATCCAGAGATCTTATTGCAGAAGCTAGCTCTTCTATGGTGATGCAACCTATAAATTTATAAACAATTTCAGCAAAATTATGATGATTAATGGGAGAAATGATCGATATCGACCCGGCTCATTTGAAAGATTAAACTGATAAGTAACAGTTCAAATTTTCTTTTCAAAAATTAACAGGTTGTGATATCATGTTAAGACCCGACCCACCTAAAACCATGGAATTCTGGAAGAACCGACATTATATACGTGATTAGCATGTGATCACTGGTTATGATCCCTAGGCTCAAAAACAGTTTCCGACTCACCTTAAAACCCAAATTAATAAGTTGTGATATCACGTTAAGACCCGAGCAGACTAAAACCGTGGATTGTGGAAGAAGTGAAAGAAACTTTTACGTAAGAACCACGTTATCACTGGTTCAGATCTCTACTCTTAAAAATATCTGACTCGTCTAAAATCAGATATTTCAGAAATGGGTATTCTAACAATAAATATGAACAGTTAGTTCTCTCCGACGAATATTAAGATTGTCGTCTCGAGATTTCGCATCTGAAAAAAAAAATCGAATTGTAAAAATAACATACCATCTCCATCTTTGTCGAACAGAAGAAAAGCTTCTCTGAACTCCATGATCTGCTCATCAGTGAGTACATCTCCCATATTTGAATTCACAAAGTCACAAAGAAAAAGAGAGAGAAAAAAGGAAAGAGAAAGCTTATATGAGTATAGACTACAATAGTGTTTTTGAATATTGATCTTCAAATACGTAGTCTTATATATATAGAGAAATAAATATACACGCATTAATAAATCAAACAAGAACTAATTAAACATACCCAGAAGTTTCTTGGATTGAATATTGTGGTAGTTGATCACCAAAGTCTTGGCCTAGTCTTAGAGTTTGGACACTTTGGACCATGAAATTTGAACACATAAGTAACGTTATGTTTCATTAGTTGACTCGAATGTTATTGTTCTTGTACCGTGATCTTCAAGTTACCAACTAAAATGATTTTTACTAAAGAAAGAAAATAAAATTATTCCACAAATGACTATCACAAACTTCACAATATTCAAAAGAGAGAAATGAGTTTTCAAAGTATTTTTGGAAGTTTAAATTTTATATCGTTGTTGGGACTTGAATATGTAAGGACCTGTGTAATGGCGGACGAAACTGTTTGAATTGGTGCACAATTCAAACGGTTTGGTTTTAAGCAAAATGGAGAAGAATTCACTCCGGTTAACAATTCGTAACCGTGGAATCGCTGCGTTAACCGAATCAAACGAAATTTGGTTAACCTACTTGCTAAATGTGGCATCATTTAAGGGCCTTGCCACTAGGGCCGGCTCAACAATTCTCAAGACCAAAAGCAAAAATTATTTTTGAGATTGTTACTGCTTTTTTGAACATTTGTTTTTGAATTATTTATTTAATCATTTTGAACCTTTTTCTCATATTTGAAGCCTATTTTCAGGTGGGTCTAAAGTAATTACTTCATTGACATTCCAGTTTCAAAAATATTTAGGTTTAAAAAGTGAATTGATTTAGTAGTGAATGTAACGTTAAAAAATGTCTCGAAAACTGTGGATGTATATAGTTATATGAAAATTTGAGTTGATATAGAACATTTTAGATTTCTTATGTCATTTTTTACATAGGGATGTTAGTGTATTTAAGTGTAATTATGTATACAATGAAATTGGTCAGAGTGTCTTATCTATAATTATTCATATAATTAATAAACCATTAGATCAATTTGAAGGAAGAAATTAAAGCTTAGTCAAGGCATTAATTAGCTTTGACAATATTAATATCGAAATTTGAATTATTCAACCCTTTATTTGTTTATAACTAAATGTCTCCATCAAATTTGCCGTATACCTCATTTTGTACGATTTATTTGCACATATTGTCAAGATTTTATGGGGATTTTCTAAAGAAAATTGTTAGATGCATTAGCAGGGAACATTATTTTATGAAATGAGACATATTAATATTAATTAATTACATATAATATATTTTAGAAAAGTTGTGTGCTTATAAGAAATATGTACGATTTTGATCACACATTGACTTGAGAATTATTCACAAACTGAGTCTGGTCACTAGCATGCACTCAGCTTTTTGTGCTGACTATTTCAAATTCAAACATTTGAATCTTAAGTTTGTTGATTTTAATTTACTGGCCACCGGTGAATTCTAAATGTTTGATTTTGATGGTTTTTCTAAAAAAAATGGGTTAAGTTGCTTAATTAGAAATTGTCATTGAACTCTTGACGATTGTAAGATTGAGGGATATTATTTCGATATTATATGCGATGAAAGACGGGTCTGGGAGGAGGTCACTGGTGGTTGGGCAGAGAAGCTCTGACGATTGGAATCTGATCGGGCTGGGTATGATTTCCCAGCGTCCAATCGATGTTGGATGGATCAGTACTGGGAGGGACCGGGAGTTCTCTGGTGTCGATGGACTGACCATGGTAAGCATGAATAGGTTGTAGGACTTGGATTATTAAAGATCCGTGACTCCCAAATTAAACGCAGGGTTGATCGACGAACATGGTCTAATGCGTTATGCAGAGAGTTTATGGGGTTTCTCCATCCGTATGAGGTGGAGGTCGTGACCATGCATGATGCTAATTGTTCGAGTTGATTGGTCTCTGGGATCACGAGATTTCTCCATCCGTATGAGGTGGAGGTTGTGGGTCTGCATGATGTTAAACAAGTCGAGTCGAACATCTTTGGAGGTACCATTAGCGAAAGTCGTCCGTGTACTTTCTTAGCTCATAAATTAGCCAAATATTTAACTAACAGTAGTTGAGATCACTGTGCAAGGTCTGTCCCACCATCTGTTGCTTCGACTGTCCGGTATAATACTAATTTAGTTGCTTAATGATATACGTTTTTTCCCTAAAAAAACAAAATTTGTCATTGACTATTAATTAATCGAATGATTTGGTTTTTGCTTACTTATGCATCCCTTAATAATAAATATACACCTGATAAGGGGAATTTTGTGTGTGTCTTAGTTCTCAACTCATTTTCATGTTTATTTGTATATGTTTTCTTCTCTTACCTTGTGTTTCGTAGGTTCCAACATTAGTTGGTTTAAGCTTGCTTGATGGATCTCAAACTGTTTATATCTTACTAAGAATTTGCAACATTTATTTAAGGATCAATCACCATTCGACACAATCAATAATTTAACATGGTACCAGAGGTCTATTTTCCCACTCTTCAATTTGTAATTATGATAGATTGACAGGGTAATCCAATCGTTGTACATCCGAACAGTGTTGGTCTTCTCCGTTCTTGATTCGTGGCTTCTCCTGTTCTAACCTGACAACCACCGTGAGTCTGTGTTCACATTTATCCAGAACATCCGTGTATTGCTCCATTCATATCTGTCAAGCGAGCATTGTCCTGACTCTTAGCCTTTTTCTTTCTTTCTTTTCTTTTGGAGTTCTTCAAATTTTTGTTTTTGGTTTGGCTATGATTTTCTCTTTATGTCATTTGTTTTGAGCATGAGGCCCATGGTTCACAAGTAACCTAAAAAATTATTTTATAACTTAGATATTTGCATTCAGTTTTCACCCTATTGAGTTTTAGTGGTTGTTAAATTAAATAAATATGTTTCTTATTTTAATTTGATCTCATTTTAAAGTACTTTTCTAATGTATGTTTTTTTATTCACTCTTTATACTCGGGTTGTAATCCAATATCATCAAATACAATCAACAATTTAACAAAAATAAATCATAAAAATAAGGTATTATATTTTCGTTAATGTAGGATACACAAATGACATATGGAACATATCCTTGTAAGAAGCTTCACCATGATGATTGGCCTATTGTAGAATATTAAGCCAACTTTGATGCTTTAGCATTGCTACAAAAAGTTCAAAGATGAAGCCAACCATTGCTTACAAGAGCCGGCCTTTGAATTGATCTTCACTTCTCTACTTAACCATTTAGTGCCTATATGCAAATGTTGCATTATAGCTGCAATATCCAAATCCTCCCTTTTTTTCAGGTCAGAACGACACAGTGCTGAATCTCAGTCATGGAGTTCCCGTCAAACTTGCTGCCGGACGAGGCCAACCCCGAGTGGATGAACAAGGCCGATAACGCGTGGCAGCTGACTGCCGCGACGCTGGTCGGCCTGCAGAGCATCCCGGGGTTGGTGATCTTGTACGGCAGCATGGTGAAACGGAAATGGACGGTGAACTCCGCGTTCATGGCCTTCTACGCCTTTGCGGCCGTGATCATCTGCTGGGTCGGGTGGGCCTTCAACATGTCGTTCGGGGACGAGCTCGTCTCGTTCCTCGGGAAGCCCGCGGTGGCGATGGACCAGGCGTTCCTGCTCGACCAGGCGTTCCTGGGGGCGTTCCCGACAGCCACGATGGTGATATTCCAGGGGGTTTTCGCGGCCATCACGCTGATACTGGTGGCGGGCGCGTTGCTCGGGAGGATGAACTTCCGCGCGTGGATGATGTTCGTGCCCTTGTGGTTGACGTGCTCGTACACGATTGGGGCATACAGTATATGGAACCCCAACGGGTGGCTGGCCAAGCTTGGTGTCATTGATTTCTCCGGCGGATTTGTCATTCACCTCTCCTCCGGCGTCGCCGGATTCACCGCCGCCTTTTGGGTATGTCACCTTTAATTTGAATTTGAATTCGAGTTCAAATTTTTTACCCTACTCATGTTGGACCATAAACGAGTCGAGACATTAACAATTTACACACCTTAAATCATACTCGTTACACCATTACTCAACTTTATTACAATTTAGTTTAGCCAAACTCTAGTTTAAATCATTTAATAAACAAGACGTGTTCTGTCTCAACCTTTTAACATTTGATACTATAGTAAGTTGATCTGTCAATTCTTTAATCAATCATACATATTTATTTCATATAAATTTTAATTATGCACATAATTTAACCAAATCGAGTACTCTAATGAATTAAATTCGATTCTTATTATTTTTTTCAAGTCAAACTCGAATACCCGAACCCAAACACGAGGTTATAGAAATGGCAACAGAATAGGTATACAATATGCTGAGCGATTCTCGTCAGATCTTGAATATCAAGTCTCTGTCAAATTCACACTATTTTGTCTTTCTATAAATGGGTTTAGGGTAATTCAAAAATCTTTATTTATTCCATCAAGCTGAGGACACTAGATCCCTCGAACTCGTGATTCGATTAAATTCGATTCAATCTAGTGATTCTCGTCAAATCTTGAATACCGAGTCCCGTCACATTAATTTGTACTATTTCTAGTTATACTCTATTAGATCGAGGACACTGAATCTCTTAAAACTCTTGATTCGATTCGATCACATGTTATATTATTTCAGGTGGGCCCGCGGACGGAAAAGGACAGGGAGAGGAGCCCGCCGAACAACGTGGTACTGATGCTGGTCGGCGCGGGGCTGCTGTGGATGGGGTGGACAGGATTCAATGGCGGAGCGCCGTACGTTGCCAGCATCGACGCGTCCCTGGCGGTCCTCAACACGCACGTGTGCACCGCCGCCAGCGTCCTCACGTGGATCGCCCTCGACACCGCCTTCTCCGGCAAGCCCTCCGTCGTCGGCGCCGTCCAGGGCATGATCACCGGCCTAGTTTGCATCACTCCGGCAGCAGGTAGAATTACTAAACTGCCCTTCTCTCTTTCTGGGCTGGACCAAGCCCAACGATCATTTTGTTTGAAACAAATCGAATTTGAGTCTTTGTAATGTTTAGAATTTAAGTCACGGCCCAATAAATAAATATTTTAAAACTTATGTTTATGTATTTACTTAGATTTTCTTAGATAGATCGGTGTAAATGAGTCGAGTTTTTAACGAGTCGTTCGAGAGTGATTCGTTAATATTTTGGTTCGAACTCGTTATAATCGAGCTCGACCTGAATTCAAGCTCAAGATTTAGCTTGCTTAATAAACGAGACGAGCTCGAGCCTAACCTATTAAGGCTCGATAGGCTCGCGACCCGGCTCGTTTAGTTTTTAGCTATCTATATATTTTTACATTATATCATTTATATTTTAATAAATATTTATAATAAAATTAGACGAACTAAATCTAGTTAAGGTGATCTCAAGCCGGCTCACATAGGATTTACTGAATTACATATCTTTTTATCTAATTTTTAATGAATTTTGTATGGAAAATTAAGCAAACGAGCCGAGCCGAGTTCAAGCTTGTCTAGTTTTCTTCCGAGCCGAACTCGAGCTTAATTAGACAAGTTCATACGAGCTCGAGTCGAGCTCGAGCTGAATACTTTTTTCGTGAACCGAGTCGAGCCCTGCAAAACTGAGCCTCGATTCAACTCATTAATTTACACCCCTTAACATATTGTTAGGGGTTGGATTTGACGTGCCAATGTGGTTTATCTTTTCCCGTATAGAGCCTTATATTTATTTATGAGGAGCACATAAGGAAGTCCACAGAAAACTAACCTATCAGGTTTATGGTTTAATGCATGTATAAACCCTCATTATACCCAGTATTATTT
>JAYMTP010005001.1:0-14043 GCA_036897365.1 Geranium brycei
TTAACATAATATTTTATAATACATATTTAATAAAATAATAATATTTTTTAAGTTATATTTTTATAAAAAAATAACTATTTTTCAACATTAGTTTGGGTTTGAAACAAAAAACGAAGAATTCTCGAACCCAACAAATAATCCTCGCTCCTGTGAAAATAGAGAATCATCGCCCCGTTTTTAACAGGAACTGAAATGGGGATAGGATTGTCAAATCCGTCCCATTATCATCCTACTATTGTTTAAGAAAGAAGTGTCATTAAGCTTTTGTAGTTTCTTACATGTTGAGGCACTTGATATCACGAGGACATGAGATTTACCTTTTCTAACACACATGAACCCATGTGATTCTTTAAAAACCTGCAACACTTCAAAGAATGCACAACATTTTTTTACTGATATGAACTAAAGGAGTGAAGGTCATGCACTCTCGAAACTGAAATCACGATGAATTCAAGATATATCGACATTCCATAAACACTATATTTATCTAATATTGTGAGAATAAGATAACCAAAGGTATCAAATCTCATTGTCAATAGACATTTCTCACTTAGAATAAAAGTTAAGAAAAAGAGTTTGATCTAAAAACAAGAGTTATACTTAAATTAAAAGTTTGATGTTTTCATTTATGGAAATCAATTTAACACATGTATCCTCTTTTATAAATTCTACCCGGTACCATAATTGGACTTGGGGGTATTTGGAAATCTGTCTCGTCACGTATCACTTTCCTGCAACTTTGCTTTTAACAAATTTTTCTGACGTGAAAGTTGATTTTATTTATCGGTCAGTGAAAAAGGTGGCTCATTCCCTTGTTTGAATAGCCCTAACAAAGCCCAACTGGGAATTGGGAGTAAGGTCCATCCGGTCTTACCTGACTCGTTTATATACTTTGGATATGCCGTTATAATACATGTGGTTTTACGCTAAAACAAAATGTGCCAGCTTGAAAAACTCGTAGCGGTACCTTGGGGTGGGCATAGGTCTAGAACTGGTTCGAACCGGTAAGAACCAAACCTGGAACCATTACATAAAAAGTTGGTTCGGTTATGGACTTGTTCCTCCAATTTTGTTCTTCTATTCTATCTGTTAGAACTGGTCGATTCTCAATCTTTGTTAATTATGCGGTTTATGGTATGAATTAGACGATTTTGATCTTGATTTTTCTGAAAAATACTTCAAATTTGTAATTGTTAAAAATTCTAACGAAAATCAAACGTTAAGTCTTAATATTTATAACTCGCTCAAATTATAAAGTTTTTAAGTAGATACTATTCAACGAACCAATTATGGAATTCACATATACTTTAATAATTAATCCGGCGAACCAGTTTTAGAATTTACAGATGTTTAGACAAATCGTAGATATTTCAATAATTCAACTCAACGAATCAGCTCCGGATTTGCCGGTTATCCAACAATTTTAGGTTTTAGGAGTCGGAATTGAACCAAAATGAATCGTTATCTCAATTTAAGAACCAAAATCGAACCGCTAACTCACGATTCATGATTATTCGATTCTTATTCCACTTCGGTCCCGAACCGAGTCGTTGCCCTTTGTGACGAAAATATCTGACTTAAGTTCAAAATTTTAAAACCAAACCATGGGCCCAGGTGATGCTGACATGGAAAGAGAAGTGTGACATAGGGGAGGGCACCAAAATACTTGACAAAAACTTGCTTCTCTGTCCTCCTCGGCACCGTCTCTCTCTCTCTCTCTCTCTCTCTCTCGTTCCGGCTCCGTCTCTCTCCGCCACCCCAAACCCTAACCCTAACCCCAAAATTTTTGCTTAATTTCTCGCACAGCCCCTTATACCCTTCGATTCTACAACTGATTCTGCAGATTCACAAAGTTTCTTTCAAAAGTCCCCAAACTAGACCGTTCGATTTCAGCCATGACCAGAGGATCGGAACTCAGTTGAGTAATAGAATGGTCAGATTTTTTGGTTTTCCTTCCAATTGCATGGGTTTCAGAAATGCCGGAGCTTCGCAGAGGTGTGCGCCGAGGCCGCGGTAAGGTTGCGAACCAGCGATCGGATCCCCCGGAGGAGAAGTGCGCCGATAGGGAAGCTGTGAAGGAGAGAGTGAGGCCGGTAACGAGATTGGCCGCTAAGAAGTTGAAGCAGGTGATTGTGATATCGGAGAAGGACAGCGAGTCCGATAAGCAAGAGGTCAGGGAGGTTGCGGTCGAAGAGAAGGTTAAGATGGGTGACGAAAGTGGTGGCTTGAGTGCGAATAGGGCTGCTGCACAAGAGGAAGAGGGCAGCACTGCCCCTTTTCCCGAGAAGGTATGAACTCGGAACCCTTGTTTTTTTGGCTGTATATTGAGATAATTTTTGTTTTCCAGTAAATGTAAAATTTTGACTATATAACTAGTTGTTTAGATATGAAAGTGGAATAATTTGCATTTTCTCTTAGATATTAGGGAGTGCCATTATCAATCATGAAAGCGGTCTAATTTGTTGTATTGTTATATAACTTATGTGTATTGTTCATATTGCTAACCTGTTTTATGGTTGAAAGTTTTGAACTTTGTAAAAATGTTCATTTGTCAAGGTTTCAGTTGTAATTTATGTATGACGATGGCAGTGTGGCTTCCTTGTTATGATGATCATTGTGTTGCTGTAGTTTTGTTCTTCTGTTGGTCTTTGTTAGGACTGGACTACATAACCCATTATAACTAGGACAAGCTCACTCTGCACGCCATTCAGATTATTAGGGATTGGTTTGGAGGCATTGATATGTGTTGTTTTGGAAAACATATTGACACAAACAAACTTTGATATTTTCTTGACGTAATATTATTTGAGTAGTTCTAATTGTGAATGCTATTTTTTCCCTTTTCAAGGTTCAAGTAGGAGGATCACCTGTATATAAGGTAGAAAGAAAGTTAGGTAAAGGTGGATTTGGTCAGGTTTTTGTCGGTCGTCGTGTTTCTGGCGGGAATGAACGTGCAACTGGTTCCAACAATGCTTTAGAGGTTAGCTGAATTTGCTATACTTATATTTGAGTAAAATGTTTATGTAAATGCAGTCCTTCGTATGGCATCCATGATTAATTGTTTAGTATTTTTTCCTTTTTTGTATTTCGAGCAGGTAGCCCTGAAGTTTGAGCACAGAAACAGCAAAGGTTGTAACTATGGGCCTCCATATGAGTGGCAAGTGTACAGGTAAGCTCTGTTCTATTATCTATTGGGGACAAGGTAATCTAAATTACTGTAATATTCTTTTCTTAAATCTAATGATGATTTGGTTACCAGCACACTTGGTGGTAGTCACGGAGTTCCCAAAGTACACTACAAAGGAAGACAAGGAGATTACTATGTGATGGTATGACCATTAGCTCTATCTTCTTTGGAGTCTCTTTATTTGTTAATCTTTGTTTGCACTTTGACCGCTTCAATTTATATTCCTTTTAGGTTATGGACATACTAGGACCCAGTTTATGGGACGTATGGAATTCTTCTGGACAGGCGTGAGTGTTCACTTTTTCTTCTCTATATTTCATTATTCATGGCTCTCATACATCTCTACGATTATCCCAATTTGTATTTGATATCTTGAAACATAAAGTCTGAGTATGCTCTTATTGATTATTTTAATGACTCGGAGGTCCATGTCTTGAAAAGTTCAACCTTTCATGTTATCTGAGGCTTTCTCAATGTTGTGAAGTCATCAAAAGGAAACTACTTTTTATGGCCATTGCTCTGAGATAATATTCAGACATGAAGCCAACTTCACATGCTCTTCAATGCTTGTTGTAAAAAGTTATTGAATGTGATTGTGAATGATGTGCCCAATGTGATAATAGAACTGATTCATGATTTTGTGTTCTATTTTGCTGATTTTCCTGGACGAAGTTGAAAACATACATATACTTGAAACTCATGGTCTCTCTGCATATCTTTTGAGTATACCAATTTATTCATGACTGTCTTCCTATCACGCCACAGATTTTGTTTTTCAGAGAATGCTCAGTCGATACTTATTCTTACATGCATTCTTTTAATATGAGCAGGATGTCCTCAGAGATGGTTTCTTGTATTGCTGTTGAATCATTATCCATTCTAGAGAAGATGCACGCAAAAGGGTTTGTATTTACTTTTTGCTAAATTTTATGTTGGTTTCCTCTTCTTTTTTTACTTTTTTTTTCTCCCAGAGAATTGGGGAGTTGATTTTTCATGTTTACCCCAGCTTCTTATATGCATGTCATATTATTAGTATTAATTTGTTTTGATGAGCAAAGTTTAACACTCTGATTCTGTTTGATATTAGTTATGTTCACGGTGATGTAAAGCCAGAGAATTTCTTACTTGGTCAGCCTAATACAGCACAAGAGAAAAAGTTGTTTCTTGTTGACCTTGGATTAGGTGAGTAATCATAATTCTTTGTACTGGCTCTTTACAAATACAATTTCTATCAGTTTATGACACATTTTTACTTAACCCGTTGTAATATTTTGAGGTAACAAACTGGGGATGGTTGTAGCTTGCAGTAGTTCACCATTGTTTCATTTACTCCCTTCCCTTCCTTATGTCTTGTTTATAAATGGATGACATTGCAGCAACAAAGTGGAGAGACAGTACTAGTGGCCAGCATGTAGAATATGATCAACGTCCTGACATGTTTAGGTGGGTTAATGCTTGTTTCCATGGTTGCACCGTGTTTGCTTTTTATTCCGAGTACTGGTTATCTTTTCCTTTCCCAGGGGAACTGTTTGTTATGCTAGTGTTAATGCTCACTTGGGACACCTTGTGATTGTTTTTCATTCTGAGTACTTTATATCTTTTCCTTTCCCAGGGGAACTGTTCGTTATGCTAGTGTCCATGCTCACTTAGGACGAACTGCTAGTAGAAGAGACCATCTGGAATCACTTGCATATACCCTCATCTTTCTTCACAGAGGCAGGTTACCGTGGCAAGGTTATCAGGTAAAACCACATGTTTTTGATGTTTATTTTGCCGCTGTTGGGACTTGTTTACCGGTCTTACGCTTGCCTCTCTTTGTTGTAGGGTGATAACAAATCTTTTCTAGTGTGCAAAAAAAAGATGGCAACATCCCCTGAGATGCTTTGCTGCTTCTGCCCTCCTCCTCTTAAGCAGTTTCTGGAGATTGTGGTAAATATGAAATTTGATGAAGAGCCTAACTACTCAAAGCTAGTATCTTTATTTGAAGGCTTGATTGGGCCAAATCCAGCTATAAGGCCAATAAACACTGATGGTGCCCAAAATGTAATTTTGGAAACATTTCTGTATGATAATTTTGACTATTTGGGTTGTCAGTATTTTCCTAATTGTCATTTTCGTAACTATTGGTAGATTATACATCAAGTTGGCCAGAAAAGGGGAAGGTTGAATGCTGAGGAAGAGGATGACGGTCAACCCCAAAAGAAAGTTCGTTTAGGAGTTCCTGCCACACAATGGATTTCAATTTACAATGCCAGGCTACCAATGAAGCAAAGGTATGCTTGACTTTTAATTTATGGCCATAAACGTTTTCTCATCTGAAATGTTAGTATTAATTCTACCTGCACAAATATCTTTTAGCTGTTCTTACATATGTGAACTGTATTTGAGGTTGATTGTGTATCCTTGGCCAAAATTCAACCCAATCATGTTCTTGAAGAAGCCACTAGGACAATCAAAACTCTAAAAAATAAATGGTTCAATGGAATTGGTGGAAGTGTTTTCTGTATTAATTTTGGGGATATACTGAGTGCTATATGGTGGATTTCAAATATTTAGAATTAACCTGTTTGAAGCTGTTCACACCCCACCCTACCCTAACCCAGCCATCTGTATGAAGACTGATAATGTATGATGGCACTGATCCAGACAGATGTCGAGGTGCTGCACTTTATTCCTTGGTTCCCTGGAACCAGTTTATTCTTTAATTGTATGTCTTGAGTTTCCTTGTTGGGTATTGTTGGATGGTTTTAGGGTGTAGTGTCACTTGTACTCAAGATGGTATAGAAATGCTTATCATGTTTTCTTCTGATTGATGTTGTAAAGTTAACCTTTTGTTGTGTCAGGTATCATTACAATGTAGCTGATGCAAGGTTGGCACAACATGTGGATAGAGGGATTGCCGATGGTTTGCTCATTAGTTGTGTTTCATCTTGTTCTAATCTTTGGGCACTCATTATGGATGCTGGAACTGGTTTTACAAACCAGGTTTATGAGTTGTCTCCTTTTTTTTTACACAAGGTATGCTCTTCTTACACATTAGTTATCCTATTGCATATTTATGCATAAATAAAATAATATGATTGCAATAATTGTTTGTTTTGAATATGCAGGAATGGATCATGGAGCAATGGGAGAAAAACTATTACATCAGTTCAATTGCTGGTGCTAATAATGGAAGCTCTCTAGTGGTTATGTCCAAAGGTTGGTTTGGTTTTATTTGTGATTTCACTACTTATTTTATAGTATAGACACAAACTTATTTTTCATTCAAAATAGACACCGTATATGATGTTTTTAGAACCTAGGGTAGTTGGTTAGTAGCTATTTAGGAATATCACTGGAGGTCACATGCTCTCAGCTCTATTTCTATATTGACTTCATGATTAGGTCTATCCTTGTCAAATCATTTGAGTGATTGGAATGAAGTCCCATCTTTATAAAAGCTTTCACCCCTAATTACTTCTCTTGATTAATTTATATACACATGCATGAGTATGTCAAATGGTTCTTTTTGAGTGCATTGACTGTATTTTAACTGAACAGTTGAGATATGTTATCAATTGCTGCAGGCACCCAATACACTCAGCAGTCTTATAAAGTAAGCGACTCTTTCCCCTTCAAGTGGATAAACAAAAAATGGAGAGAAGGATTCCACGTGACCTCAATGGCAACTGCAGGAAGCCGATGGGGTGTTGTCATGTCTCGCAATGCTGGCTTCAGCGATCAGGTTTGATATTATTTGTCTCATGAGTATTGTCAACTTCTTTCTGCTCACTCTGGATTCTGAAAATAGTTACAGGAATGGTTAACTTATATTGGCGGCATTTTTTCTCTATAAATTTAATCTAACCTTAGTTTTTAGTTCTCCTAATTTCATATCCTACTGGACGCAGCTGGGTTGGCTCTGTTAGTTGAAGGAAAGTAAAGAGTTATTAACGAATTTAGTGGAAAATGAACTGCCGTTTGCTCTTTTGTTTTTGGTCTGGATAAAGTGTCAATATTTGTACTGATCCTTCGTAAGATGACGATTATTTTTTCCGTTCTCATTTTCCTGTAACATACTGTCCAGGTAAATGGCTGCTGGATAGACTTTCATCTTTTATATTAAAGTTGGGCATCATTTATTCAGGAACTGTAATAATTCATCTGGATGAAGTTCAGATACAGCAATCAAATTTATTTATTTATTTGCTCTTAAAAGGTCATGCATTTTACAACCATGTTCTACTGATTTCACCAGCAAACTTTAGTGTAAAAAAATGTATTCTAGCTCTCAGTTGAGTGGATTACCGACAAGCTGCAGTTTCAAATGCTTTAGTATATTATCTTAATAACTGATCTATATTTTGTTTATATTTTTACTTTATGTATTCTAGTACTTAGTTAAGTTTTATGTCGACTTCATCTCTAATTGCCACTGGCTTGATATAGGTTGTGGAGCTCGACTTTCTTTACCCAAGTGAAGGCATCCACAGACGCTGGGATGGTGGCTACCGTATAACATCAACTGCTGCAACTTGGGACCAAGCCGCTCTTATATTAAGTGTGCCCAAGCGCAAACTCGGAGATGAAACACAGGAAACTCTGCGCACATCCCAGTTCCCAAGCACACACGTGAAGGTAAACAATTAATGTAGTATTTATACTCTAAAAACTTGTTGGCTGGATAAGGTTTATATATTTATAGGAGGTTATTACCATGCTTTATAATAAACAACTAATGTAGTATAATGCTCAGGTTAAGTCTCATATTAATTTATAATTAGTTAATTAGACATGAATTACCTATAATATCCATGGTCATAACAACTTGAGTTGTGGACAGCACACGAGGTAAAGAGTCGAACCGTCAATTCTGTATAATAGTTAAAACGGGACACTATGCTACTCTACAGGATGGTGTTATTATGTTGGTTATCAATGTTCATATATTTGAAGTGGCAATTTCTCTAAATATCTTCTCGAGCGTGAATAGTGTGATGTCCAGTAATTGTTTCTCTGACGTAGGGTTTGGATTCTTCGTCTGTGCAGGAAAAATGGGCAAAGAATCTCTATCTATCCTGTATATGCTATGGCAGGACGGTATCTTGATGGATCAATCAAATGTGCATTGAAAGAAGATAATACATATATATTCGGGTTTTGCTTGAAAGTTGAAACCTATTAGCAGATCTGTCAATTATATTTGGACATTCAAGGTATTGTGAGCGTAGGTCGAAGAAGGAACCTAATTAACGTGAGTTGTGAAATTACTCATATTGAAACAGTGTTGTTGAATATATAATATAGTTTTTGTAACACCATTGATGGTGATGGTGATGATATGATATGCCCTATTCTATTATTGAATGTACACATTGTCATTTTGAAAATTTATGAATCCTGCATGTGTTTAGGCTACATTACTTTTAGGGAAATTTCACAGTAAGAGCAGCTCAAAACTATAATGCTATTTTGGCGTAATGTCAAAATGACAATTCAAAATTTCAACTCTAAAATGGTTTTGTGTTTGAACATGTGTCAAAAGATTGTTATACCATAAGGTAAAGTGTTGAAAGAATTATAAATTAGTTACGCTACGAATCAAATTTTCAAACTTCCATGAACAAATTGGCAAATTAAGAAGAAATCAAGACGGGATATTAATGAAATTCACACAATGAACATGACATGAAGAAATTCAAATTAAAGAAATATCAAATCAAATACAAAAAATTGAATCATTACACCAAAAACTAAACACAATAAGTACATATGAAATCAATCCAATCACAAGCAAATAAAATAGAACCGAATTCATAAGTATGAACCCCCAAAAAACTTAAACTAGTAAATTGGAACGGTAATTGATTTGAAACATATTTCGATTCTCAAGTTGTGAGACTCTTGACTAGGCTCTGGTTCTCACCAAAATCAGAACTTGAAATCAAAGATTGCCGATGTTACATATTGGGAAACGAAATGAAATCAAGTCGTCGACGCTACCTTCTACCGGTGGATTTGCTTCGATCTCTGATGATCTAGATTGACAACAGATCTTATCTAGCAAACTGTCTGGGGTCTGACAGGGCTTCTCTCGAGTGGGCTGGATACCGCCGGTGGTGGGTTCTTTCAAAATTAATGTGGATGGCGCGCTGAATTTTCAGAACAACAAGTGGGGTATCGGTCTTGTGTGTCGAGACTACAGGGTCGGGTTCTAGGCATGATGTGCAAGAGCTCCTCGGGGATTCTCCAGCCCGTAGAGGTGGAGGCCGTGGCGGTTCGGAAAGCACTACGATGGGCTAGGAGAAAGGGGTGGATGAACTTTTCTATAGAAACAGACTGCAAGAGAATCACTGATATTTTCAAGTCCAGAGTTCGCCCCCTTGGTAGATTCGGAGGTATATTACTGGATTGCTTTTTGTTTCTAAACACTTGGTCTTCATCTATTATCGTCTCTTTTGCTAAACGTGTTTGTAACCAACCAGCTGATATGCTGGCAAACTTAGCTTTTTGTGATGCGAGTTTTGAATCAAGTGAGGGATTTATCCCATCGATACTCGCTGGTATTATTAGCTCCGATATTTTGAGCTCTTTATAAATAATCTTTTCACTCAAAAAAAATGTTGTTTTACTAAAATAGCTCAGAAAAAAAGATACAAGATTAACTTGTATTTGACCGCACACATTAATTATTTATCTAACATAGAGTTGATGAACAATTCATGTGAATACCAATGCACATACGTTGTGAATTTTGGCCATTTCTTGGCAATTTGTTTTTAAAAAAGATTGGCGTTGCGTGAAGTCAAAGAAGTTACGTAGTCCACAAGTCAAAGAGGCGGCTTTGTTATATCCATCCATCCATCAACCACTCATTTCTGTTTGCATAACTATATAAAAAGGAGCTTCCATCTCCTCCTCCGATCTCAAGATTCAGATATTTATTTATATTATTACTATGACAGAAATAGATTACGGGCACGTGCTGGTGAAGGTTGCCATGTTCGTGCTCGTCCAAGGTTTAGTTTATGTGATCCTCTCCAATTCTTCGGACATATTCTCCAAGGACAAGATGTCGAGATCGCTCAGCTTCAGGCCCCCTCGCTCCCTCAGCATCCGTCGCATTCTAGCTGTCGTCTCCGACGTGCCCTTTGGCCCCGGCGACCAATCGCCGAGGGAATCCTTCTTCACACACAATTCTCATTATCCTGAAGCCGAGGACTAATGATCGTACGAGGTCTTAGGTAGTGCATGTTGGCTTGTGAGCTAGCCTCCATTCGTTTATTCATTGGGAACTTGGGCTTTTATGTGATCAATTTAGAATTTTAATTGTTTGTAAATGTAAATGGAATGAAATTAATTGCATATGAATGTTATTGTTAATTGACACAACTACAAGCATGTTCTTGTCTTTTAAATTCGATACATGATAATATCTTTACACTACACCATTTAATTAGTCACACGGGAATCATACTTATTAAATAAGGTGTGCCGCCCTTAAAAAGTTACCAGCCGTGTAAACAACAAATTGGCATCCCTTAATCTTCTAAGGTCAGAGCACCCTTAACATAATGGCCGCATGCAAGCCTACCTTCGCTGCCATCGGAGGTTTGATTCTCGATGTCAAGGGCAACATACACGTCTCTATATGCTGCCCTCAAGTTGTTATGTCTTTATATAGGAGTGGACACTTTTTACCCAAAATCGAATCCGAACAGAGATTCAAACCGAAAAACCGAGAACCATGGATATTGAATCAGATTTGGGTCTGAAAATAGAGAACCAAATTAATCTAGTTCAGTTTCAATTTTGACAATACAGAAACATCGGTTAACCGGTTCAGGATGCTAATCCATGTCTAATTTTGATCATATGTTGAATAATTGTGTTAATATCACATTGATTAGGTCTAACTAGGTAGAAACAGGTAGCTGGACCAGAAAATTGGACTATAATTAAGTCTAATTGGACAAAATTTTAGAACTCAACCGAAAAATCGAACTTCAATCACAATTAAATGTTTAATCGGGTCTAATTGGGAAGAACCGGGAACCGAACCGATAAGAACCGGATCCAAAACCGGACCGTTTCCATTTATTGGATCCAGTTTTGGATCTATAAAATGTGGAATTGGTTGATCCGATTCGATCTGGTTCAGACAGGCTCTAGAACCGTGCCCAACCCTATCAATATACATGCCTGTGTATGCTGCCCTAAAGTCCTAAAGAATAATATATCAACAAAAAAATCCAAACACTTAGGTTGTAGCCTCATCAATCTTTCCCTCGCAGACCCATTTCTCTTCTGTAACAATGGCCCTCACTTAAAGTGTCTCTGGCAGGTCTATCTTCATCCATGACATCTGTTTGGTCTCGTTCTATCAACCTCCGCCAGACTCACACTGTGACCTACACCACCGCCTCGAAGCCGACCAAAAGAATCATGAAGCCCCAACCAGTGTCCCAAATCGTCAGCGTGTTGGAGATTGCTCGCACCCATGCATTCAAGGTGATTTGGGCTTACATCAAGGAGAACAACCTTCAAGTTCGGTCTTAGACTCAATCTCAATACCATTTTGTGGAAATGAGAAGGGTTGAATCGATGACCATTTGAGCAAATGTAATGTATGAATACTTTTTATAACACATCACGTTGTGGGCAGACGTATGAACTGAAATTTGAACTCGTGTCTATGAGATACAAACCTTTAATACCATGTTAGATGGTCAACTCAATTAAAAGATTGAGCAAAGTCATATGGTGCCACAACCGTTGAGTACTCAGAGCATGTAAATTCCATAAACTTACTCTAGTCATATAATCCATTCTGTAACATCTTTGACCATGTTTCGTCTCATGGTTAAGTAGAGTTGACAATCAACAATCGATTGTCCAAAATTCACTCATTGTTTATATTTTCAACAATTCAGAGATATATTTGCCCCATGAACCATATTAAGTTGAAAACCCTTTCACAAAACACTAAAAGGTTAAGTAGAAAGTTGAAATTCCACTTTAATATTGAGTACACTAATATTTATGCTAAAATGATTTGGAGATCTATTTTTGTTATAGTAAAAAACCCTTAAAATGGTTAACTTAAACCCTTCCACAAACAGTTAAAACTTAAGCTGATAGTAGAAAAGACATTGCGTTATCATATACCCTTCCATAAACTGCTAAAACTTAAGCTGATAGTAGAAAACATATCAATATGTATATTCCAACGGTGAAGCAATGATTTAAATTCCTTACTCATACAGTCAAACTAGAAATTAGTTGATTATTGATTTCTTTTGGTGAATTGTTACGAAATAGGCAAAAACTTTACAATGTATTTTGGTTTTATCATAGTGCAAACTCCAGTTCTCCACATGAACGTAGAGTCTTATAATTGTTTGCATTTCCATAAAAGAACGTAGAATTTTGTTTGCGTGTTTGAGACTGGTGTTTGGCCCGAATAGGCGGAGAAACAGATTGAGATATTCTGGCTTGCCGATCTACATGGCAAAGATGCAGTACTCATTCTCACACAACGCCGTGGATAAAGGCGTGAGGGCGAGCATTGGAGCTGAATTCATGTAAAACTGGGTTGTACATATCGGGTCGGACTCCACAACTAAAAGCTCAAGCTAAAGCTCAAGCTATTAGTTGAGTTTGACCTTTTCATTTATATACAACCCTTTGATCTCATATTCTTTCAATGTGGGACTTTATATTCTCAACACATTTACCCGTTAGTTGGGACGACGGGCACAGTGCCAGGGCTCCTGGCAAGGCCTTGCTTTTACGACACCACCACCAGAAAGGTCATCGGTCTCTCTTGAAGCCCTCGCCGAAAATGTTCTTTTGGTATGTTGAGGTGTGTGTGTTTTTCTTTCTTATAAGAGTAAGACATCTTTGTAATTTTGGTGTCTTGTTTTGATAGTATGGCCTTGAACTAAGGGGTTTGCTACGCTTCACAATAAAGAGAAAATGTTCATTTGCTGATCTCAAACCATCTTCTTGAATGCATTACTAAGGATACTCTCAACATGTTGTCACGTGTTTACCCTTCAAACTCATTACATTTTATCTTGGGATAATTCATTTATGTTATTTTAGGAAAAAATTCACTTACTTTCCCTTAAGTATAAGCGACTTTCACTTAACTCTTCTTAACTATAAACATATTTTTCAAGCCATCCTAAGTTGTCAAAAGTTTCATTTTACCTTTTTCCGTTAACTTTTTTGAAAATTTGCAAATGACGAAAATAATTTTATATTAAAAAACTAAAAATGATTTTGAACTTTTTTCCAAAAACATTAATTTTGGTATTAATTTAAAAAAATGATGTTTAAAAATCAGTTTTTAATAAAAAAAACTTTTACAACTTTTTTACTACTATAATTTTATTCTTTACTTTTTTAAAAAATTCAAAATTATTTTTATTTATTTATTTCAGTTTTTTTAATACAAGGTTATATTCATCATTTCGCAAAATGTTAAAGCCAGGGAGAGATCCTTTTGGACCATAGGCACCAAGCAACTCTTCTGGAATAACGTGTTTTAATATAGTTAAGCTGACATGTTTTTCACTTAAATTTACCTATTTATAAAATTTTGAAAATATTAATTTCTTCTTAATTTAAGTAGTGGTTAGACATTAGTTAATTTTCAATATGAAATGATCAAAATGCATCCATTTGTCACTCAAACTTTCAAAAGCGTGTCATTGAGAGTTCGTTTTCTCTCTCTTCTTCCTTCTCTTCTTATGCAACGAGTCCGCGTGAGTAAACATGGTTGATAATTACCACACAAGTTTCAATCCAGAAACTTAGCACAAACTCAAAAGTTTGAAAAAATAGTAGTTTATTATGATAACTAGTAG
>JAYMTP010005002.1:0-14042 GCA_036897365.1 Geranium brycei
AATAATGAAATAGTAAAAAAAATAATCGTACAACTAACAACATGAAATCAAAGAGAGAAATATTAAAAAGTTTGTGTAAATATATAAGTAGTCGTACAAACAAAATCATGAAGTCAGAAATTGAAATACTATGTCATGAAATAGTAAATAAAATGTGTAAATCTTGGAATACAATTAATGAAATCATGAAATTGCGTAAATCTTGTCTCTTTAAAAATAAATCACGAAATCCTGAAATAAGAAATAAATCAAATTTAATTAGTAAATCAAATCTTGTAATTAAAAAGAAAATAATTTAATGATTTAAAAATACAAATATACGCTTATATTTATGTTAAAAGACCAAAACAAATATCAAGTTGTATTTGCCATTACTGAGTCAACACAAATTTAAGCCATCAATACTTTCATCTAATTATCATAATTGATTCTTATATTCTCAAATAATATGATTGTTTTTACTTGAATGCAAGCCTATTAAAATTTACAATTTAACTTTAGTTAGTTATAATAAGAGCGACAATTGACTTGAGCTTTTTTACAACATACTAAATCTTGATTCATTAATTAGCGTGGACATCTTATGGTCGGGTTTGAATCGATTTTGAGCTCAAAGTTGAGTTCGATTAATAAACAAGTTGAATTTAAACCCAATCATTCAAGATTTGATAGACCATCGAACCAACTCGTTTGGTATTGATTAATCATGTATATTTTATTTAATATAATTAAAATATAGTTTTTAATGAATATTCATAGTGAAAATTGAACAACCTGAATTGAATTGAATTCGAGCTTGATTATCTCGACACGAACTTGAGTATTTTTCGAAGTAAACTTGGGCTTAGCTCCATTAATTTGTTCAAGCTCAACCAAAACTTGAGCTAAACCAAGTAATGACAAATATGAGCTTGACTCTTATAGTCTTAAACTATAAACTGAGATTGAAATTACGTTTAAAGTCCAAAATCTAAACTACGAAAAAAAATGTAAACGAAGTTTTGCCCAACCTTTTGAAGAAATTATGGTTTTGCACCTGTTGGCAACTTTTCGGGAGAGAGAAATAAGTAAATTGTTGTATTCCATATTAGAATTCACTATTTTACTAAGATTACAAATGAGGCTTGATCAAGTGTGTAGCAAACTTCATCATATAAATTAGAATCTCATTTTTTTTATTAAGAAACAAATATTTATTTTCTATGGTTAATATTCGATATTTAGAATCATTATTTTGTTGAGAACATATTTAGAATGATTATTAGTTATAAAATCAAGTCAATCTAGTAAAAAACGATAAAATAAAATAATTATGTAATATATATTATATGAAATAAATTTATTAGTTTGAGGGTATCAAAGGTATTTCTTTTAAATACCTCTCACATGATTGGCATATGCATGTATGGAATTCAATTTTCCTTTTGTTTTGTATGTATGTGCAAGTTTTTTAAACATATGTGTACATCTGATAAAAATCAAACATAAGGGGGTTACATGTTTGTGGACAATTCCTTTAGGGGTCATATGCATTAACCTAGATTCTACATCAAAGATATACAAAAAAGTTCATGTATGAAAAATGCAAAATTTAGCTACACCGGTTAAACTGCAAAGAAAATATTTGAAAACTAGCAAATTGATTAGATCCATAATCCTCACTCGGACCCTGCACTTTTTCGTCCAAGGATAAGCGTTACGGGTATTTGTGGCCCAAAGAGCTCATCCGTGCATTTGGGGACTTGTGGCTAGTGTTGTAAATGTCGGTCATGACGGCCGCCACAGCGGCGCCATGGCGCCGAAATCTACCATGGCCCAATAAAAACCACATATCGTGGAGGGCATGGCGGATAGAACGTCAAGGCGGGCATTTGGCGGGCCATGGCGTTCACGGCGGGGTCATGACTCCTGAAAACCAATTAGTTTCGAACAAAAATAATGGAGCCACTTATGGTGCTAAAGCTACTTTAAATTTAAAACCCGGGCAACCGTAAAAGAAGCTTAAAACAATTGTTCTAAAATGCACAAAATCGCACTAGAATGTAGTCGTGTCCACAATTAAATATCAAAATCACATGAGTCTTGATGTTGTGTTTGCATCATATAAATACAAGAATAAAATAATGTTCATATACATGTGGATATATAATTTATTAATTAACTAAGACAATTATTCAAGTAAATATTATTATATTGTGATACATATTGAGAATTTATTTTGGTATTGAATATGAATTTTGGTACTTTGCTATAAATAAGTATATTAAATTAATTAAGTACAATGCAAAAAAAGAAATCTGCCATGGCCCCGCCATGGCTCCGATATGGTCTGCCATGGCCTCGGAGGCTTCTGTTCGTCATCATATCGTCGTGCGACATTTATAACATTGCTTGTGGCCCAAAGAGTCAAAAAGATGGGCTTTGGTGTATTCTCTAGAATACTATAGAGAAATCTAATTTTAGAGTTATTAAGAAAATCTAAGATATTTAAATAGAGATATCTAGGTCAATATTATTTGGTTGAATCCTAATCATCCAATACGACATGGTTTGGGTATAAATAGAGATGTATGAATTCATTTGGGGCATCAATCAAGAGCTCCGAATTCTTGTAATCTAACTTGTATATTTTATTGATTTGTTTAATAAAAACAAGAAGATTTTCCCACACTTTCATCTTGCTTCCTATTGAATATGATTTGAGTAACGCTTATGCACAACTTACATGTACTTTACAAACGTAATGGCTAACTCATGATCGTACGAGTTTCAAACGTGTCTAAATGCCGCATCGTGAATATTTTGAGATAGAGTACTCGGAGCATGACAAAAGGATATGTAGAAGATCAAAGTAACGTCTTTTATCCATCCATGTATTTACTATTTAAGGTGTGAAACAAATTCTGCTGTGCCGGATGCTGCTGAAATCTGGAACAGAAGATGGTTTGAAACTTGGCCCGAAAGATGGGAATAAATTTGGGACGAGGAAGGCTGGGCAGGAATCTAGACTACCAAAACTGGACCCAAATCAAGATTGTACAAACGGGACAACTTTTATAAAAAAAATGATAGTACATGATTTTAGGATTTTTTCTGACTTTTAAATTTTATATGTTTTTAATTAATTTTGAGGGGTACTTTGATTAATGTAACTCATTTAGGACGTCATTAACAATACAATAAAAAAATAAAAAATTAACACAATCAGTTTTTACAATTATCCCTAATTTCTTCTTTGAACAAATAAACTAGTTATTAAGGGTGGACACTTTTTACCCAAAACCGAATCCGAACTGAGATCCAAACCAAATTCGAACCGAAAAACCGATGACCGTGGATATCAAATCATATTTGGGTCTGAAAATCAGTTCGGTTCCAATTCTGATAGTGCATAACCACCAATTAACCAGTTCAGAATCAAACCGGTTCAAGATGCTAATAACACATCTCTAATTTTGATCATATATTTAATAATTGTATGAATATAACATTGATTAGGTAAAATTGGATTGAGACTAATTGGACAGAATTAGAGAACCGAACCGAAAAATAGGACTGCAATTGGGTCTAATTGTACAGAATTAATAAACTAGACCAAAGAGCATGACTTCAATCTCAATTAAATGTTTAAATGGGTCTAATTGGACAGAACCGAGAGCCAAACTGGCCAGATCAGACCCAGAACCAGACCATATCCATTTATCGAGTTCGGTTTTGGGTCTATTAATCCGGTTCGGTCCGGATCTGACAAAACCATATATTGAATCAGTTGATAATACGGGATTATAATTCATTAGCCTTCTGCAGAATAAATACTAACCGTCCACATCATCCTCTTCACTATCTAAAATTAAGTTAATAATAGATTATACTTCAATGATACCAAAAAAAAAAGTTCATGTCTCAAAGATGCAAAATTTAGTTACAACATATAAGCTGCAGAGGAATATATTTGGAAACTAGCAAATTTATTATATCCATGAACCTCACTCGCCGTACCAATCTAATTGAATCGTTCCATAAAACAAACAATCAAATTGTTGATTTTAAACCTTCTGATATACGGTTACATCACTTTCCTAGCAGATGAGCGGCCTGACGATATGTGGATGTCTCTTGTGTAAATATTTGTAAGGGCGAAAAGTAAGAGCACAAACACAACCTGGGCACTCACAATTCCAAAGTGACTGATGCTGTTACCAATTTCCATCCAACTTCCTTTGTTCCGAACCTGTTTCCATCAGAGAATAATTACTAACGAACCAAAATGTAAAAGAAAAGCATGCCACCTACAGGGTTACTGTGATCATACCAAGAAAAAGAAGTGTATGGTCATCATATCCGAGAAGAATATAACAAGAAAATAGCATCCCAGCCGTGGAACTTGGATTAACTTGGTTATTGCACTGAACGCACATCTGTATTCAAGGAATTATCAGAACGGACTGGTAAAGAATCACCTGAAATCTATAGTTTGTGAACGAATATATTGCATGTAATGAAATATTCTATAGACATAAAGTAACCTTATTTTTCAAACTGGGAAAACAGCAGATATTTATCACCAGAGCAGGGCAAAACATGGTAGAAAGATCAAAAGCAGCAATGTTGTAAATTTACTTACATGACAAGCATGAAAGGTATGAATAACTTGAAAATGAGAAGTGCTGCCATCAGAAATGGCTGCAACAGATATGGTATCACCTCAGTCACATATTTGAACAGAAACGATTCACAAATCATGAGAACTTCAACTCTTACTTACACTGAAGACGGTGATGAATCGATAAACAGATGAAATCTCAAAACTTGCAATACTTGCAAAATTACCCGTCCCAAAGAACGCCACGTTAAATAAAACCATCTACAAGGAACAAAATACATTAGAATCCACGTCGGTGTCATAATCATTTACATTTTCAATGGTTCTAAAATGAATTAAACTCCCAGTTCAGTAGAAAATTATATGGCAATTTTAAATTTATTGATATCATATGGTAATTTAGTGTGTACGATAGCATGCTTAAAAATCATAATGGCAGCCAAAAGAAACTAAGGCAGAGGTTAGAGAAGGATATATGTTTAAGGGTTCAAAATGTTGGTAATCCCATGCAAAATAGAAAAGCAATGATTTGTTGAGAAGTACATTGGCCCTTATTCAGTAAAGTGAAATGATACATTGGAGTTCAAAGAGTACAGAAAAATGAAGGGTCTTTACGGAATGCACTTAAAATTAGCATAACTAAACTGAAAGAACAATGCATGGTGTGATGTGAAGAGTATATTGTATATTGAACCAAAAATTAAAAATAACAAACACCATAATGGTTAAATCATACAAAGAGAATAGAAGGAAAGTCCAGGACTTACAAAAATTAATGGGATCCTCACATCTGACAACTGCAAGCATCTATTATCATTATCATGTTCTAGGATAAGACCATCCACATTTTTAACAGAGGCTGAAAATCTGTTCCCCTTGCTCAAATAAAGAAGTGTGTTCTCAAAGAGAATCCAAGCCATAAGCACAAGAGCAAGGGCGCCGTAGAAGACAGCTTCATATCTGTACAATTTCGTGGAAAGTTGAAGGTTTATACATTGCATGTACAAAGAAGGTTTACTGATGTAAAAAGTCAAGTACAAAAAAAGTACCCAATTGACAGAAGAAGGAATGTGGGAGCAAAACCGAGAAAGATTGAAGTTAATCTGGATAGGAGGCTGTTTTCTGATAACAATGGGAGAGCCAACGAGAATCCTACATAACAAAACAAATAAATAGGGTAACTATAGATGAAATGTAGCAAGTTCACAAATATAATGAAACTGCATATGTAGACATGCGAAGCAATGGGAACACAATTCTTCATAATATGCTTTAAAATGAGGTCAAAAAATGAAGAAATGAAAAAAAGGATACATATAGGAGAAGACCATGTTCACAATGCGTAAACAAGAGAGGGATAAATAAAAGATACTATTCCAAAATAATAGAATTGTACATTGTATTTCCATTGATATTTAGGATAAATCAAATATACTAATCCAAAATTATAGAATCATGCATTGTATTTCCATTAATATTGAGTGAAAGATACTATCCATGTGAAATTGCATTTTGCCATTGGTATTTACAAGGTTAATATCGGACTACTACAGCACATGCAAAAATATCCTATCTGTAACAACATGCAACACGTGAAGAATCTCAAAACAATAGCATAAGCATGCAACAAACTGATGCGCCGATGGAGAAAAGTAATCTAACATAATGCCATAAACATCATATTAGTGCATATTCAGAGAAAACAATGTCTTTTGAACAAAAGGAAAAACAGTCTTGTGCTGCTTTAAGGAAATTCCAATAGTACGAATGATAGAATTTAAGAGAAGAGGGAAAATATATCTAGCATACAGTTTTGTGAAAATATTAAGATCAGAGAAGAAGAAAAGGGAAAGGAGTAATTATTGCTTTATAGATGACCCAACAAACAACGACAAATTAAAATGAGAAAAATAAAAAAGTATACCAGCTATCAACCAAGTTATAACCTGGTGAGCTGCTAGCAGTTTTTGCTTCTCCATTCTATGAGACGTTGATACCCACACCATCAGTGACGATAAGCCAACCAATAAGGCCTAATAGTTCAACAGTAAAGAAAGTTATTTACAGAATTATTCGGTGGCATAAAATTGCAAATCCAACGAAGTTTGGAAGCATAGTATAGACCTGTAGGTAAAAGAGCATGGGAAACCTTGGCCTTCTCTTTTCATGATTAATGATACATAACCAATACTTGTTTGCTTCAAAATGCATATCTATCCACCTTGCAGCTGCTCCGATCACAATTATCATACCTCCGCTTGCAATTCTACGCAGATAACATTAACAATCATGTTCCATAACCTACTAAAAATGAAAGACCGATCACAATACACTTGATATCATTCTTGAACTGTGTTTCAAATGGTTTTAACTTGCAGTTTAAAATTTACATCATGCATTAAAAATTCATTCTCAAATTATGAGCAAGCTGCTATTTGTTTAACGAGTACAAAAAACATTGAATGCACTATACAATCTCAATACACAAATTACAGTAGTTAAAATAGGAAAAACGAAAAATAAAACAAGAATCGAAATACATTTCACTGGTGGGCAACCATTATGTATAAAAACAAGAAGCATTTGGCTTCCCAAGTGACCAATGAAAGAACAAACACACTACTTTTATCAGTCAGATTTTGAAGTTTTTCTTCAATAACAACGTGGAACACCACATGCTGGAAAAGCAAAGACAAGACCTGCTTCACTAACCCACATCCCACGGGAATAAATGAAGCTAGTCACTTGATCCATCAAAGAATTGTCCACTATCAAGTGATAGTTAGACAATACGCCCTCAATTGTGTCAGCCACGCACACAAAAACACATATCACAACCAATTATTGAGCCAAGTTGTAAGGAGCTTGCTTACCCTTAAGCAAGGTCTCAAATTCAAGTCTTGATACACAAAATTACTAACAAGAAAACGTGTGGCAGTGAATTAAACTTATGACTAACTTGTCAATGATAAAATTTTCAGGAATTCTACCATAAACTGTATTAATAATTATTATTGGAAATCTTTATCAATGTGAACAAATTTAATGTTGAAACATATATACTACATAAAGCAATAAAATTGTCTGTTTAAGTGTTTGGCAGTTATAGAAAGAAGTGGGTTTAAATAAAAGGACTTACACTAATTGATTGTTATCGGGTATCTCTGCGGGCATCAAAGTGAAAACAGATAAAAACCAGCACGCAATACAAACGAATAACGGTATCACAGATCTCCATGGGATTGACTGATAAAGATACAAACTGGCTAGGCCCCCGACAATTAAGAAACACCATGTGTAGAGCTTCCTTTCGGTGAAGCTGTGTACCTACACAAGGTAACAAATAACATAATTGAAAAAATATACAAATGTTTCATTATCATTTTCCATTAAAAACAAGGCCAAAAAATAAACCACATGTCCAATAAACCTACCAGAACTTCAACGATAATTATGGACACAACAGCTATCACTATGAGTTTAATAACATGATTGAACGCGCTCCCGTGCAAGTGTCCCCATAATGCTCTGATAAATTGATATTCACTAAATATTTGGGTCCAAAGAATCACTGTCATTGTGGTGTATGCATGGTAAAGGGGAGGAGAGTGCTCCAGTGAAAGTTTTGTACACAGTACTCCCAAAAGAACACATCCAAACAGATACACCTGCCATAGGAAACAAGATATGTAAGAGTGACATTTACTCGAGGTTAAGCAATCATTTTATGAGAAAGATGCAAGTGCAGCCCAGTTAACAGTGAGAGTAAAAAGATCCTGTTCCAGAACCATGAAAATGTTACTGAACAAAAAAATGCCATATGCCAAGGAAAAAAAAGCACATGAATCATTCAACTTAACAGATGAATATAAAGAGCTAAAAACAACTTTTGAGACAAAAATTATATTATGACAGTCAAGGATGAAAGCATGGAGAAGTGAAGTGAAGTTTGTCATGATTTAGGGAAAAGTATTCGGACCTTAATTTTCATTCAATTCCATATAATATTATGATTAACTAACTTTGGCAGGTTAGATATAGAATAGACCAACATGTATGTCCTCAAGTTGAGTATCTAACGGTAGCAGAAAAGAAATAGAATGGACTAGCATGTATCTAACGGTGGCAGATAAGAAATGTATGTACTCAGAGTTTAGTATCTAAAGGTAAAAGCTTAGTATTAGAATGGACCAACAAGCATGTCCTCAGAATAGAGTATTTGCAGTTAGAAAACCTACAGAGAATATAAAGCAAAAATGGCATGAATAGAATGGAGGGGAACATACTTCAGGGGTAAGAAACAAAACAGCAGAACTTTAAACACCATATTTCTTTACCCCTCGTTATTATATATTTGATTTCCTTCTTTTTATTAATGCACATGCATACTGTAGGAGGTCAGGCTTACATAGCAATTACTTTTCCAGAGTCATTTCGCTTATGGATTTGTTGCTCGTTCGTAGAAATATTCCCTGGCAAGAAGGTATAAGATTGCAGCACATGGAGAAGAAGATAGACCATCCAACCAATGTAGCCTAGAGTGATTACAGTCATGAGCATAAACCAATCATAGGTTTGAAAATAATGTAGTCCCTGCAGTGCCAAGCTTCTAAGAGTTTGGGATAGCTTCATTGCAGCTTCATAGTCCCTAGAAAATATACGATCTTCAATTTGATCCAGCATGGCAGAATAATCTTTAAGTGGCTTGAAAGGCTTGAAATAGAATGAACTTGACTCCTTCAATTCTGAGATTGTTAAGAGAGCCAACAAAAAGTAGCCAACACATTCCCTCAATTCCTCTCTTTTCACATATGATTATGTATAAGAATTAAATAAACAAGAAATTAATGGCGATAGATATAACAAAAACTAGCACAGGACCAAAGCAAACACCAAACAAAGAAAAGAGAAACACAAAATATTAACCAAAACTATAAGGCATATGTTCAATGTGACATAAGTTTAAAATCAAATAAATCAAAATCCAGGGATTAGATAAAAAAGCTCACCATGACAGTATTAAATATATACTAACACTACACCCGGCTTTAGTGTAGAAGGAATCACATGATGCTTGGACCTTTGCAAACAATGAGCATTACAGTTTATATAGCTTAAAAAGTGAAGTCATTTGAGGATACGTGACTTGCGAATGAACTGATTGAGAACTTGCTTTGTATTCGATAGCACAGCCTCAACTTCTTCTGCCTGAGCAATAAACATTTCCTCAGTATTCTAGTTATGTACTCTGAAATCAGTGCACCGACTCTAAACATACACTGCTTCAAATTTCATTGACAAGACTTGATGTTATCCTCCGACCTAGAAAAAAATTAGTTGAAACAATCATTGAACTTACCTCGTCCATGTTGATATAATCAAGGGGTAAATTTCCAACAGAGTTAACAGGACACGGCAAGCCAACAAGTGTGGACTGCCAAAATAGAATCAATGAGCATATAAGATCAAGATGCAGCAAAGGATATTAATTTGCATGAAATTAAAAAATGCTAAAAAAAATCACTACCAACCATGAGTGGTGCAATATCAGCTTGGTTGACATCTACTCTTTCCAACTCACTGAGACCCCATTCTACGGGCGTTGGCATATCATGCACGTGATCATCAACAAAAACAAAACTATTATCTGAATGCTTGCCACTGAAAATTGGCTTGGGCTGCTTGACACCTGCTCCCCAAACAACGAGGGGGGTATCAGTGTTCGTTGGATGTCCATCCCCATGGCTTCCTATGAGCAAAAGATAAGCATTCAGTATCTCTATTCCTGAAAGCAATAATTGTAATACAGGAAAAAGAGATCTGCATATAGAAATTCAGACTATTGTACAAAAGATGAGTTTCACTCCTGACCAAATTGTCCATCATCTTATCCAGAAAGACACTGTCCATCAGATGTCATAACAGATTAACATTATGTTATTTTGTCTAAACAAATTTACTGTTTCTCAGGCATGACAGAACTATGTGAAACGGCTTACCTACTCAGAACATTAGCCGTTGTATAAGCTCCTATGAAGATATGAGGTGAACTAAGATACTCCATATGCAGATATATTATCTCAGGCTCTAAAAGTAAATAAATAAATTAACTACATATAAAATCTTAGGCACTCAGCAACTGAGCATTGACAACAAGTATTTTAACAAATTTGACCATATCTACAAACATTGGGAAGATTGGAATTGTTTGACAAGAATTAGAGGAATGCAAAACAAAAATATATATGGGATACTCTAAGTGATTGTTTTAGTAAAAGCTCCTAACCTTTGTCACTCATTCCATGATCAGCTGTAAATACATATGCTGTACGGTTGTCCTTGAAATGACGCTCGAAGAGATCATATACACGTTCAGCAATATGGTCCACCACCTTCACATTATTGAGATAGATGGAAGAGAAGGGCCGGTGTGCATGACCGTTTGAGTCACAGCCAAGTAAGTGCAAAAAGATCACAATATTATCCTGCTGAAGTTTTTCCCTCAATTTTGGGTCTTCATTGGACCTATTCACAAGACTCTGAAGTTGATCGAAGGACCATTCATCCAAAAAAGACGCGTCTGCATAACATTATCTAATTGATGATTTATTGAAGAAAAAAAGAGAAGTGTAGAAGTGTGCACATATAGTTGTACAGATTTCTGGCAACATGTTAAAAATAACTGATTTTTTCAATTGCAACTGAAAAATATTTTCAAAACTTAATTAATAAATTCATGATAATAAAATAAAGGGTTTGCAGAACTATTTCTAAATTCTAGAAAGTTAAGAAAGTTTAATTCCTCAACCCAATTAGCAGTACCCCTACAGTCCACTTCTTCCCCATACTACCAGTGAAAGGGAAAATGTAAAGACTACCATTAAAACAGCCCAAGCTAGACTTACTATATCCATGTGAATTATTATCAATTTATCGTTTGATTATCTTCAAGTAACTTATACTCAGCTGACTGAATCGTGGCGTTGTCATTCTATAGTATACTAACAGGCAGAAACAAAATAAATTAAACAGCAGAAACTTTCTTTCAGTAAGGACATTTGATATAGAGATATGAAGATCTGGCTGCAAACACTAAAATGAGTAAGAAATTGCTTCTATTCAAGCGGAAGAAATATGAGAATAAGGAGTTAAGCAAAAGAAAAGCATAAAGTTTCAGTAAGAATAGATGTACTGAAGGCATATGTAGCAGCGTGGTGTCAAAATGAAAAGAAAACAGCAAAAGGTCTATAAATTAATAAATTTTGGGTGCCACCAAAAAGAAAACCAAGATCTTTTGTGTCAAGATTTACAAAGCTTCCATGCGTTTGAGATCCAGCTGAAACGTAGCTATTAGACAATAATAACATTGAAATATTAGATGAAGGAAGCGATGATTCTGGTCACCAAATAAAATGCAAAATCAATTAATTATTTTCTTGTAATTGGAGGGAGACAAAATTACTGAAGTTTGGTGGCATTGAAGTATTTTGCTTCTCCTTAAAAACAGTTAACCATGAACAATGTTTGTAGTATATATCAGGTGAGACAATAGGAACAGATGATGAACTCATATATATTCTACCATCACCACAATAAGAAGCTGATTTGTGAAATGACTCTTGTATAATAAATGTAACAATGGGATATATTATATAAGTTCACACAAAACACAAAAACTGAAAATTAATTCAGATGTTGTAAACATACCAGTTGCAAAGTCTTCGAAATCGTGAGGATAGCTATTCCAGGTGCTGTGTTTCAAGGCACCACAGAATATCGGTACAATATCAGGGCTACCAAAAGCAAATGCGTGCTTACTTTGGTTAAATACTGAGTCAAACTCAACCGGGTTAGCTTTCCATCCTGGAAATTAAACAGAAATCCAAAATAAATTCAGTGCACAGAATGCAGCCTTGCTCATTAATGTGCTTCCCGGGAAATAAGGTACGCTAAAATCGAAGATCTGTAACATTAACATGACGATTAACATAAAGATTATACCCTCCCTTCCCATTTCATCAACTCCTCCTCTCCATCCTACCCAAATAAACATAAAGTGGTATATAAAAAAAGGCACCTTTTGTAACCGCGCTCGGATCCTCATAGAAGCCTGCAATAATAGCTACATGCCCAGGTCTTGACTCTGTTGGAGGGCGAGCATGTGACACTCCCCATCGCCCTTTCTCTTTAATTACACTCCTGAGAAAGGGTGCTCTATAGTTCCCATCAGAATCTGGCTCATAAAACTTGTCAGCACGCAAGCCATCAGCTGCATTGGACATTTCCCAAAAGATTTGAAATCATTAGTTCCATGAACCAACCATGGTAATAACAGAACTCACTGCCATCTTAGCTTCAATAAGTAACAGCAAATCCAAATTGGTAAAGTTAAACAGAAAAGCAGAAACAACACAACAATTATGCAATCTCAGAGTCAGAGGCGGAAATAGAAATTGATACCAACGAGGAGGACGAGGCGCTTGGCGGGGGCAGAGAAGCGAGGAGTGACGGGTTCGAGGCCTTGGACAATGGGGGACTTGAAGTAGATATCGAAGATGCTGAGCATGTAGACGGCGTGTAGAACAACGCCGAGAACCACCAGCCATGTCTCGCGCCTCTTCACCCACCGCCGTGTTGTGGCGGCGGCGGCTCTGGCTCCTCCGCCGTCTCTGATTCCTAAGATCGCATCGCCGCCCATAACTGTCTTTGCTTCTCCGCCTTTCTCGTGTCTCGTTTCAGTATGTCCTGCAACTGCCGGACGCGATGTCGCTCTTGCTACAAAACTATACTCAGCCCATCACGTAATCGCTTGGGCTTCGCCGTACCCGTTTTCGGCCCAAATGTTTTCTACTTTTCTTTAGCTACTGCACCAATTCATATAAAATTAAACTTGACAAATAGTCTCTTACATGCAAATTTAAAAACATATACCATTTCTAAGATGGTTTTAAATCAATGCTCCATAATAATTAGTGAATTTATTAGTAAAATAAATGAAAAAATACCATAAGGGTAAATCTGTATACATGAAACATATATTTCATTTAGATTTACGATTTAATAATCTCAAACCTCATTTTCGACTCTCCTCTTCTCCGTGCTTCAAGCTCTCGGCTGCCGCCACCAATCCTCCCGATTGAAGTTTTCTCGCGTCGCCGTCCTCCGGATCGAATCCCTTGCGCCTCCGAATCGAAGCCCTCGCACTCCAGATTGAAGTTTTGTCGCGCTGCCGCTCGTGGCCTCCGCGGTTCGTCCCTCTGCGCCTCTGCCCATGACTCTCGAAGCTGTCTAAAGGTAAAATTCTCTTTTTTCTTCGGTCTCTATTATATTTTCTCATATCCATGTTATTCAATGTCGTTGTTGCGACATATGATATTGGTTGCATGGTTCCATCGGATGATATTGACTCCATGGTTCCATCGGATGATATTGGCTCCAT
>JAYMTP010005003.1:0-14041 GCA_036897365.1 Geranium brycei
TTGGCAGCCCCGCCCTGACCATCAATGCCAAAACCAGTAGCCCCATTAGGGCCGTGGCTAGGGCCGAGGCCACCGAGGGCGTGATTCGGGCCGAGACGAGGCTCGGGCCGATCTTACCACCAGTAGCTGACCATGCTGTGGCCCTCCCCTTGGGCCTCCTGGTCCGGCCCATGGGAAATACTGCCATACCCATATCCTACAGCTCCGTGGCCCCGTCTACCTGCCCAACGCCCAAACTAGCTCACATCAAGGTCTTCTTAGCCCACGTCCCCAAGCTCATGTCGTCACTACAACTCCGACAGATATTGAACATGCCATGCAAGCCATGTCCATGCAAGCTCTGGACGACTCATGGTACATGGATTCGGGTGCTTCATCATACATGACAAACAATACAAGTTCTCTCTTGTCTTATTCTAATTTGAGCATTCTATCTCATAATTGTTGGTGACGGTAATAACATTCCTATTCGTGGTTATGGACGCACTACCCTATTTAATAATCTCTCACTTAGACTCAATCATGTATTGCATACACTCCATTTAATTTAAAATCTTGTTTCTGTTAGACGTTTTGTTACTGATAAACATGCTGCAATTGAGTTTGATCCTTATGGCTTTTCTGTGAAAGATTTTGAGACGGGTACTACACTCATGAGAAGCAATAGTACGAGGGATCTCTATCATGTCACATTGCCTCCTTCAGCCTTTTCTACCGTGTCTTCTTCAACATGACATAATCGTTTGGGTCATCCTGCTTCTAGTATTGTTAATTATCTTCGTCCCAATAAACTCGTATCTTTTAATAAGGACAATCTGGACTCTATTTGCAAGTCTTGCATTTTGGGCAAGCGCATTCGCTTACCTTTTTCTTCTTCTGTTATTGCTACATTTTTATCCTTTGACTTGATTCATAATGATCTCTGGACCTCACCTATTCTAAGTTCTGCAGGTCACAGATATTATTTACTTTTTTGGATGACTATTCAAAATTTCAATGGACGTTTTCCATTTCTCACAGGTGTTCCCTGTACTTGAGACATTTCACAAATTTGTCACCACCCAATTTAATTGATCTATAAAATGTATTAATAGAAAAGAATATGTGAATTCTTTCTTTTACAATTCTTTTTCTCGATCTGGGATGTTATTTCGTTTTTCTTGTCCTCACACTTCTTCGCAGAATGGGAAAGGCGAACGAAAACTTCGTACTATCAATAACTTGATTCACACTCTTCTGGCTCTCTCCTCCGTGCCCCCAAAGTACTGGCATTATGCGTTGGAGATGGCGACTTATCTTCTCAACATCACCCGTCCAAACTCATTCAATCTCAAACTCCAACTTTTGTTCTCTATCATAAGGTTCCTTCCTACTCTCATATTCGTACTTTTGGTTGTCTATGTTTTCCTCTATTCCCTTATACTATTATTCACAAACTTCAAAACTGTTCCTCTCCATGTGTGTTTCTTTGGTATCCGTCTTCGCGTCGTGGTTATAGGTGTCTTGACGTTAATAGTGGCAAGATTTTTATTTTTAGGCATGTCGTATTTGATGAAAATATCTTTCCTTTTGATGCACTTCATACACCATCACCCACTACCTACACATTTCTTGACTCACCACGCTCCCTAACTATTATGCAGCACTTTGCCAATACCTCATCCATCACTCCCTCATCCCCATCTACTCATGCCACACCCACACCACCCACGGATGATCCTATTGCACCACCACATACTCCATCTCCCATTCCCTCACTACCACCACCACAACAACAACCACCACCACCCAGATACCCAATGATCACCCGGGGTCGTCTTGGTATTAGTAAACCCAAAAAGATCCTTAATCTCTCTACCACCACCACCACACCTTCTGTACCATTTAACCTTAAAGACGCGTTTAATGATCCGAATTGGAATGCTGCTATGCGTGACGAATATGATGCTCTTATTAGTAATAATACTTGGGAGTTGGTCCCCAGGCCAACTGATGTTAATGTCATTCGTTTCATGTGGATTTTCCGTGTCAAAACGAGGTCTGATGGTTCTTTTGAGCGATACAAAACTCGCCTTGTTAGCGATGGTAGGTCTTAGCAGGTTGGAGTTGATTGCAATGAGACGTTCAGTCCGGTTGTTAAACCCACCACCATTCGCATAGTTCTGAGCATTGATGTATTTAGAGATTTGTTGATTCATCAGCTTGATGTGAAAAACACCTTTCTTCATGGACATCTTTCGGATACAGTATACATGCACCAGCCGTACGGTTTCCGGAGTACCTCACACCCTGATCACATATGCTTATTGAAGAACTCGTTGTACGGGCTTAAACAAGCTCCACGAGCCTGGTACCAACGGTTTACTATGTCTCCAATGGAGATAACAATTCTTACCACTCTTTCTTTATCTATCATCATAAGGGCCACACAACTTACATTTTACTGTATGTTGATGATATTATCCTAACAATATCCAATGATAAGTTGAGTGTTTCCATCATGTTCCTCATCAACTCCGAATTTGCTATGAAAGACCTCGGCACACTTAGTTATTTTGTGGGTATTGATGTCACTCGTACCTCTAATGGTCTCTTTTTATCTCAGAAACAATATGCTACTGTTATAATTGACCGTGCTGGCATGACCTCTTGCTCCGCCTCAGCTACGCCGGTTGATACTAAGTCAAAGCTCAGCTCCACAGACGGGGACCCATATGAGAATCCTTCTCAATACCGCAACTTAGTAGGGGCACTTCGGTATTGAACTTTTACGCGTCCCAACATTTCATATGTTGTTTAGCAAATCTGTCTATATATGCATGATCCACGAGACGCACATATGTGAGCTCTTAAGCGCATCATTCGCTACCTCCAACGCTCTTCCTTATCAGATTTGGTTGCTTTTACGGATGGGTGGCTGCCCAGACACTCGCCATTCCACCTCTGGGTATTGTGTATTCCTTGGTGATAACTTGCTCTTCTGGTCCTCAACGCGTCATCCGACACTTTCCCGATCCAGTATAGAAGACGAATACAAGGAGTTGTTAATGTAGTTACCGAATCCTGATGGGTCTGTAATCTTCTTCTCGAGTTTTGTTTTCCGGTTTCAAAAGCCACGGTTGTCTATTGTGATAATGTTAGTGTCATGTACTTAGCTGGAATCCTATTCAGCATTAGCACAATAAACATATCGACATGGACATCCATTTCATCCGTGAAAAGGTAGCTCGCGGCCAAATTCTTATTCTTCATGTACCCTCTAGATCTCAACTGGCCGACATTTTCATTGAAGGCTTGCCTCGTATCTTGTTTGATGATTTTCGCTCCAGCCTCAATGTACGAGATCCTCCGGTTGTGACTGTAGGGGCGTAATGGTAAATAGCTGTATTTGTTTTTTTATCGGCAAGAGATAAATTTATTAATATGAGGAAGAAAACATAACAATATGAGATAACAAAAAAAGAAAAAAATAAAGAACTGCCAAAAAATGAACAAAAACTCCTCCCGCCTTCTAGACAACCCCTCGCGGCCCAGCTTGGTCTCAGCGTCTGAACACTTTCCCAGAACGAAGAACTCTGGGACCAAAGTCTCGAGCGACCAAGTCTACTCTGTCTTCCTCCTCTTTCCAATCCCCTTCAGCATCATCGTTAAGTGCCTCCAGTTCTTCTGAGAGCAACGTTCGGGAAGCTATACTGCCCCTAAATTTTCTTATAGACTTTGACTTCCCCACCCTAGATTTAGAGATTCCAAGGGTCTTCCGCATACGCGAACTGTTCATACTCAGGTCCAAGGGTCTCAACAGCGTCCTTCTTGCCTCTGGAGTTGAACAGACCTTCTCTGTCAATGAGTCTTCAATTCTCAGCTAGTCCGACTTGATCACCACAAGTCGTTCCATCGTGATCGGGACTTCCAAATCCTCCGCCTCCTGATTAGATTGACAACCCGATTCTCCTTCCTGAACTTTCTCATGCGTAGGTGGCATAACAATCTTATAAAACCCGCTCTCCCCCTCCTCTGGAGCAAGATTGTGTAAAATGAAGCTTGGAAATTCAATAGCAACTCCCCCGACCTCGACCGGAGCTACACTCCCTTGAATTGTGAGCAAAATTCCCTTATACATATTATGGTACCTTACTAAGTCTTCGAGTTTAAAAAGGAACCTTCATGTCCTAAGAGCTTCCTTTCCCTGTTGTTCATGCTCATGACTTTGTGCTTTCTCGCCCATTTCCCGAGTGATCATTGTGATTTCAGGCTGAACCTTCCCTTGCCCCTGTTGATCGAGTTCTGCCAACTCTTGCTGAGAGTCCTCCTCGTTGTGGTATGTGTCCACCTCCTGAGAGACTTTCGCCCTTTCAAGTCTTACCCTATCTAACAAATCAACTGTAGTGTCCACTTGATCACTCTCTTCCAGTGCCTGTGAGTCAGCAACCTTCTCAATAGACCTCCTCTCTCGCCAATAATCACACTCTACAAGTGTCTGAGAACCTACATCCGTGTTACTAGGCATCGTCTCTCGCCAATAAAATCTCGGGCGAATCATGCGAATCTCCCAGTTGTTTGGTTCCACCTCTTGCATCATCATGGACCCAGAAAAATTTGAAGGAGTATGAACCTGATTAAGAGAATCTGGTTTGCTGCAAATTGCCTAGCTCTAGTCTGAATTAATCACGCTCAAGCCCTGTTTGCAATCTGTTCGGTTCTAGACTGAACCAGAATTTGCATCATCACCATTAGGGACACGTTGTAGCAGTCGCGAACTGCTACCTGACATCAGCGCTTGTGGATTTCGATCTTCCAGGATATGCCTGAGGGCCTCCATGCCCCAAACGGTGTCACTGCCTCTTCTCGGACCGCCGGTTCTCGCCGGCGTCGACTTCCTGACCTGTACAATGGCCTGAACAGTGTTGCGATTTGCAGCACCAATCTGCAGAGGATTGGCCTAGGTGGACGAGCCCTCTTTGTAATTCCTCTTCAACGGGGAGCGCCTGCCTGGTCTGCCAGGCCGACAACTGATTTGCCGAAGGGGAGCACCAGTGATCGTCCTCGCCTGAACTGACCTCCCTGTCTCAACTCCGTGAACACGATCCTGAGCTCAACCACCATGATTGGGATCCCAACCTTCTGCCATCCTTCTGCCATCACATCCCGCAACCTACCTGCTTTTCCCACCCAAGGCTCTCTCCGGACCGGAAGAAGCCACCAGAGCCTTATCATCCACCATTAGGGGTTTCTGGAAATTTAAACCATAACCGATCACCTCCATCGTAAGCCTACCATCACTCATTCTCTTCACCCTCCTTGTCATCTTCCTCCCACCTCCCCCTCAGCCATCATCGACGGCTCCAACCTAGAGTCAGCGTGTTTGACCGACACCATTAGAGTTTTTGCACTAACCGCCACAGGTTTGACGACTCTGTGAGCTTGTTCTCTGGATGGATTCGATTGGTTAGAAACCAATCTGACCTGACCGGAGACGACTTGGCCTGCATTGGAGAGCCTGAGTGATCCAGAACGCAACCCCGCATACGTTTTCTCTCTCCTCGCAAAACTACGATCTGCGACTTCTCTGTTGACCTAACTTCGATCGTTCTCCCTCTTTCCTTCGTCTGCATCACCTCGGCCGGAACGACTTGGGCCCAACCTTCCCTTCCCCTCGCGCCTGGAGGTCGATGCTCCATTCCTCCATGCTTTCCGGACAAAAGCTTGGGGATGAATCTCTCCCAGATCATTTAAGATGGCAAAACGATTGGACAACGAAGCTGGATCACTGGTTCAGCCTTGGCTACGTGTCCCTCTCCCCATTGCAAGAAGAAAACCGCAAAATACCTCACCGGAGCTTCGCCGGCGGGCTGCTGGAGCTTCGTCCGGAATTGCCCAAAAGAGAGAGATATAAATAGAACATAATCCTAGCCTAATAAGTTAAGAAGAGTGTTGTAAGAGAAAAAGATTTAGTTGTATTTGTATTTTAACAAATAATCAAAATAGGATATTTGAATATTCAAAATAAGATATCTCAAATTCAATATTAGAATCATTATGATTGTATATAAGGATACCTATTAATTATTACAATGCAAGGAATGGAGTTTATCTCTATTAAATCTCTAATTAGTCCATAGATTTCCCTTCCCGCCTCACTTGTGTCCAACTTTTTTACAACATTATTAAATATAATAAAAGTGATGAGAAAATATTTAAAAAAATAATTGTTTGATAAAATAAATATTCTAAATCATTCAAAAGAATATTATTAAAAGGAGATAATGCATATAGTTTGAAAGATATAAAAAATATGAATAAGGCACAAATTTCGATCTAGTAAATGTCAACCATTTTATTTGAACACTGAACACAAAAAAAAAAAAAAAAATCAACTTTTGTTCAATGTCAGATTGTTTTATAGTAGTTTCTTTCTTAAATGTAGATGACATTTTTTCAAAATATCATATTCTACCTTTTAAATCTATAGGCATTGCGAGCTTGTGAAATTGGGAGGTATTCATCATGCAATTACAGAAATGCCATTGCGGTCCTATTTATAGCTGCACCTTTACTAGTGACCACATTAATGAAAAGGTTGAAGAGAAAACTTGACGACATTGTTGTATCTTGGAAAACGAAAAGATTGTTGACTTTTGAAGTTTGGGAAAACGTAAATTACAATCATTTGACACTTTGATAAGAATCTGAAGTAGTGGTTTGACGGGCCAACAGTGATATTTGGAACCCAAATTCAAGCCCATATTAGAAACTGAGCATGACAAGCAGATGGGCCTGAGCCCAATAGAAGGAGGTGGAATAGTCATAGCCTTCGTGGATCCACGCCCACGTCCGTCTGACATGTAAAAAATTCTATATGGTTTAATTCAAAGCAGTAAAGCACTAACTTTTATTCAAGGTCAAAGCTGTAATTTTCCTATCAACAGACCACTGAATTAAATGTGTTAGCCAAACATGCACCAAACTTTTTTCATTTTTAATATTATGATAACAACCTAACTACCTCATGGGGCGTGCACTCAGGCCTACAAAAACGTGTAGCTACAACTGAAAATTTAAGAAATTAATTAACTTTTAAAATTTGAAAATGTATAGCTACAACTTTATCAATCCAACTAGTTTGTAAATATGGATATTCAATGTACCAAGCCTTCAAATATGAAAATTTAGACGGGATTTGAATGACTCTAAATTAGTTAAAAATAATTTGCATTAATCATCAGGTTAAAGGGATAATTTTAGATCTTAGAATAAGCCAAATCTCACATACCATTCATTAAAATTATTTTGCTCTTATGCACCTCATACTTATACAATTTATCTTACTTGCTCTTTTTCATTAAATCCGTTAAAAAGAGTAAAATAGCGCTAAATATATTTTAAATTTTCAAACTATGCCCTTTTTGACCCTCTCTCCTCTTTCCACCACTTTCTCTCTTCTCCTCCACCATTTTCTCTCTCCCACAGTCAAAAAGAGGGTTGGGATTTTCTAATTTTGTCCCAATTTTTTAAGAAATAATTAGAAAAGATCTTACACCACCACCATCATGAGGATCAAAACAAAATTGAAAAATAATGGGTTCATGGATGGGTTCAGCGGTTTGAATTCCAAGGGAGGGCGAGGCTCAAATAGTTGGAAGAGATAGGCAGTTAGGCCAGTAGAATGGCTTTGCCCAATCTGCACAGACAACATTAGTTGCAATTTGAAAAGTGCAAGAATGCAAAGACAATGAGCAACGCAGAACAAGAACAAAACCAAAACGAACACCCATTGTCTTACGAATCCAAGATGCGTGCACAACTACTGTTTGATATTGATTACCAAGGTGAAAGTAAAAGAACCTAATCTACCTCAAACACCTACAATTTTTCATACTGAAACTAAAAATCCAAGTTCCTCTAATACATGAAAACATACATCAATTGCAATCTATTGAGAAGCAAATGCAATATTTCATCAAAAGCTACAGTAAAATAAAATAAAATTGCACTGAACAACTTGAGATCACTCTTGATAAACACAAGGAATCACAAGTAATTATAAAAACAAGGACAAGGAGCATATAATGATAGGTAATTGAAACTAATAAATTAAAAAATTCAAGTATTAGAAGCGAATTCGCAAGTAACAAGTTGTAAAGTAGAACGAACCAGTTTGAGCTGGAGAACATTATGGTGATTCTGTACTTTGGGGCGGGCCTGGACGGTGGCGTTGGGGCCGCGCATGAAGGCGTAATCATGACCCAATCCCGAATATGAACAGATCGTTGTACCCATCTCTGTATTTTTCAATTTAATTTTTTTGAAAATTCAATTTGTTTTTTGAAGCTGATGATGGTAGTGTAAGATCTTTTCTAATTTATTTCTTAAATAATTGGGACACAAAATTAGAAAATCCCAACCTTCTTTTCTTTGGACGATGGAGGCCTGGGAGAGAGAAACTGGTGGAGGGAGGAGAGAGAGGGTCAAAAGAGCATGGTTTGAAAATTTAAAACACATTCAAGGGTATTTTAGTATTTTTAACGTCAATTTTTAACGGACTTTAACGGAAGTTAACGAAAAACAGCAAGTGAGATAAACTGCCAAAGTAAAGGGGTGCATCTAAAAAAATAATTTTAGGGGTGTTAGGTGAGATTTGACATATTCTAAGGAGTGTTGTCTAAAATTATCCCTAAAATAGATTGTTTATCTAATTTTGTTTCTATTATTGTAATATATTTGAATTATATTAGAATAGAAACCACTAATATTTTATTTTCTTTGTATTTTGATTTTTTATCTACATTCAACTATTGGGATCTCATGTTCTAAGAAATATTTGCTGCCGGTTATTTAGTTGATATTATATGGGTAGTTGCATTTTAATTGCATTATGTGCATATATTAAATGTGTAAGACTTATTATGTCCCCATTTAAGTGTAATTTTATTTAGTAATAAAATTGTTAGTATTATCGCCTTCCTATATTAAGAAACAAAAGGCCCCATTTAAATATTTGCTTTAGGCCCTGGTTTTTGTTGAGCCGGCCCTACATGATTTGAGTTTCATTTTACGATCTTAGTTTTCATTTACTTTATTACATATTTCATTTTATACGAAATAGTTCATGTTTCATTTCATATTCATGCACGCGTATATTTCATACGAATTAGCCATGTTTTTACGCTCACACTTAAGTAAGATTAACGACACGATCATTGGTACTGATTTTGTGAGTTTTGGCGTGCTTACATAACTATTTCAAACCTTACTGAACTAGATTCAACAGATCCAACAATAAAGTACTTAGAAACAACAAAGTTTCAGCATAACCAACATATAAAAACCTATGTATAAAGTGAAATTAATAACCATTTGTAACATTTTGGCGTATATCAAGACCTTCACAAAACTTGAATTTCAGAATTTTTGAACATGGAAAAACTTACAAATCATACACAAACAAATGAAATTCAGAAGTAGAGAAGTCGAGGCCTTGAATAAATCGGATGGCGCCACTGCCTTGAGATGATGGAGTATGTGCACGATCTTCGTTGCTGCAGAGGCTTTTGGAATGACACGAGTTCCGAGAATAAGATGATTGTAGTTACCTGCAAGTGCAACAATTTTCGAGATTGTTCGAGGCTGAGACGTTTAGAGCATCTGGTTCGGTGGACCGAAGAGAGTACGAACGACGTCTCGACGTTATGGACAGAGACAAAGCCAATATATTATTCGGGTCACTCATCTACCTTTGAAACACCAACTTCCAAGGTCAACTATACACCATTAAACAATTCAAGGGATAAGAGCTATAGTGTCCTTTAAGATGACCTCTCGACTCTGTCTAATGAAATCATGATGTGGCGAGGGTTTTGAGGCACCCAAAGACTAGACGATTAAGATTGAGAGACGAAAATATATAACTAAATTATTAGGGTTTTATTTTTGTGTGTGGTACTCTTAGCTAATTAGCCTTATTGATATTTGTTGAATTAATTTCTAATGAAATTTGACTATTTATTACATCCCTAAATTTATACAATCCTCCTATAGTAATGGTTCTTAGGTTTATACAGAAATTTCAAAGGAGTACATCTGTAAATACTATTTTTTAATTATTTACCACCGGTATTTAAATCATAAGAATCCAAACACTGCATATGCAACTGAATAAAATTTGATTGCCATTTGGAAAACATACCTTATATAAACTTACACATGATTTATTATGAATTATTACATACATCACCAGATCGTGTTATTTAGTACATATGGAAACAATCTAGTGGAACTGCGGGCATGTTCATTTCGGGCCCTGCAAAAATGAAGAAGTTAACACCAACAAACCAACAGGCAAATCAGATTTATAGCAACTATCTTTAGAGGTAGTAGCATTACCCGGAAGATTTTCAAGTAGTATTCAACTAGATCTTTGGGATCACCGTATTTCGTATGCTTATATGCATCTATATTGTTCAACTCCTGCATCCCAGGTATTACAAACACCAAAATTGTCAACATTCAAGTTACAAAATCTCTTCCTATTTGTTCGGAACTCGCATGGGTTGCCCCGAGCATCCCACCTAACTATGGTTCAGGGGTTGTCAAGATTTGAACCCTTGACTTCAAGGTCATAAGGCATCAACCTTACGAAGGCGCACCCTCTCGTTAAGGACTCAAAGCTAAGCCGTAAACAAGTTTCATCTGATACTGTCATGGTATATGTTTTTAGGAATATACCTCAATCCAGGTAGACAGTTTTGGCCTTCCTGCTGTAATGTCGTACTTCCAAATTGCTGACAAGAATATCTGGAATTTTTCAATGAATGTAATGTAGGCTATATCCACCTGATCAAAAGAATAATAAATTACTCCATTAAAAGAAAACCTGTCAAATCATCGTATTAAACATGAAAATATTTTAGTTAGAAGGTAATTCCTGATTTTTTTGCATTACAGTGTTTAGTGAAAGAATGTGGTTGTAGTTGAATTGACATCGTACCAAACTAAATTGGCCGAGGAAGAAAGGTCCATCATCAAATTTCTGAAGAGCATTCTCCAAGTGATCAAAATGAGCATCTGACGCAGGTTACAAAATTTTCTCAGTCTACTTTATAACCAAAAACTCAAGCTAGTATTTTTAATCTTACCAACTTCTTTTAGTGGGTTTTCTTTGAACAAGGTATACACTTGCATGGTAAATGTATCAACGTTTGATAACAACTCCTCCCCGAACTCTTTTTTGGCAGGATCCTTTGCCATTTAAATCAAATATATTTTAGTCAAAGTTCTTAAATAGGGAATGTTTTTTACCACTGAGACAAGTTAAAATTCTGAACATCTTACATTAGGATAAATGGGAGGCCCTTCGAAGTTGGTATCTATATATTTGAGTAAATCAAGACTCTCTCCTATGATTTTGCCATTGTGCTCCAATGATGGCACCTGCAGATAAAGAGAAACTTTGTGGTCATTCCAGCAAAAGGGACTCCCAATTGAGTCCTACATCTCAAATTAAATAAGAAAGTGCAAAAATACTCAAAACTTAAGAGTATAACACACAATTAACTTTGATGAGGTTAGTGAATGTGAATATAGCTTGAAGAACTCAATCATGAAATGAAATAAAAGATATTCGGTATATCTAATCAAAATATGTTTTGAAATCAATTATCATTATCTTACTCAAGAGCTCATAAAAGTACATGGTAAAAGGGTAAATATGATGGGATATGACCACAAAATTTAATGATATAAATTCCCCATTACGAAATGATATAGTAAACAACTTCAGGTAGGCAAAACTTATTCATCCAAATCAAAAATGCTTATGTAAACAACAATCAAGACACAGTGTCAAACATAGAAAAACAACTATTTCATATTAATAGCAAGTTATATTTCACAGGTCAGACACTCAGTCGATAATGTTCAATAATTGTGAACTCACCCAATTTCATCCCTTGACATCATATTATAATCAGCAAAAGTAAGATCTTCTTAAACTCATGAATGTTGAAAGTGAATGAATCAAAATGTAAGTGAAAATGTCACCTTATTTGGAGGGTAAACCTTTTCCTTGTACCAAGAAGGTCTGTCTTGAAGGTTAAGAGCAATTAATTTAATATTGTCTTGCATACCCTGCACCCAAATCGAAAAAAGAAAATGATTTATGTATATAATCATTTGCACAAATGTTTAACTCTACACACACTCCATCAAAATTTGGATCTACACTAGAAGTTTGATCGAGCCCGTTAATTATTCTATCGCTTAAATTTAATGAATAACAACAGAAATGCCATCACATCATCAATAATGTTGAGGTAATATAGTTATTTGATAGGATAAAAAGGACAGCCACTCATAAAATCAAACTGAGTATAAGTATTCATAAGCATAACCTTATAGTTCCTGGCGATCCACACACGTTGTGCATAAGGGCAGTAGTAACATACATACAACCTACAATTAAGAACAAGGAAATAAAGTTGATGCACTGCTTCAAATATGATCAAACGGACCGAAAATTATGAAGAATAAAGTTAAATGTGTTGGACCTGATGGTTCCATCAAAAAGCGGTGGTTGCTCGGCGGTGGAATCCAAACGCGCAGGCAGGTTCTCTTGCGTGCTTCTGGAAGAAACAAAACAAAATCGAAATCAACAACAATAGAGTACCAATGAGCATGAAATCAAGGAAGGAGGTAGAATAGTTACTCGGTAGCCATGAATGTATGTATGGGTATGGGTGCGAATCTCAATCGTCGAGTGGTGAAGTATATATATACATAAACACGCTCGTTTTGGGTACAAAAATGACGGCAACGTCTTTGGGTTGATCGCGATCAACTATGCAATAAGAGAGGGTTTGTTGTGAATTTTAAAATATAATAATAATAATAATAATCTACATAGATAGATTGATTCTATTCTACGGCAACAACAAGGGAAGGTATGTTGGTGCTAGGTGGCTGGCTGGCGTACATTTTAATGAGGACCTCCTGGCCGAGATCCTCCTGCATGCGCCTGCTGGTTAAGCCTCTTCTCCGCCACATCCGCCGCCAGGATCGCTCTCTCCGGCGGAACAAAACCCAATTCGACTTTGTCTCAGTCGACCGGAAGGGGAAGCTCTCCTCCCCTTTCCCTTTCCTCTAGATATAGGCCGTAAAATGCTCCATATGTCCGCGGCCACCTCTAGATAGAATTGAGCTAAGAGACTCATATTCAAGATGGCTTGCTTTACCATTCATCTATCCTTCTAGCTACTTTCTAGTGTTAATTACAAACAAATTTGAGCATTCATCGTTTTACATATCAATATATTAAAGTTAGGTAAGATGAACCTCACGGGGTTTTTTTTCTTCTTACACTATCAATAATTTCATTAGTTTTCGATTTACTTTACATATAAAATAATTAAAACGTCCTTTATTATGTTTTAAAATGAAAATGTCCAAAACTTACTCGTTGGTCATCGACACCTACCGATCCATCATTGATGCCTACATATATGATTTTGGTTTCCTCTAATATATATTTCAAGGTCATTTTTGATATTATAGACAAATTTGAAGGTCATGTGACTCGCACATGACCAAAATTGGATGAATTTCATCCATTCTCACAGCTTCAACTTAAAACAAGGGGAACTGTACCTATTTGATCGGTTTTGAAGTAAACCGGTGTAAATTGGCGTTTTTTTTTACATAATTTTACTGTGTAACATGACGTTTCCCCTATTTATAATTATATAAATTCTAAGTAATTTCATTCACAATTCAAAGCAGAGTTAAATACAATGTTGTAAAATATATGATTTGTCCGATTACTCATTTAATCTGACTAATCAATAATTAGTTGTTGGGCCCGTAGACAGTTGTCTACAGGCACCCGATAACGTGCAAGTACACGCGACCGTTACAAGTATAACCGGTAAGACCGGGTCGAATCCACAGAGATCAAGCTTGTAATATCAAATTAAATTATGCAATCAATGGTAATTAAATGACAGATTTTGTATTTTGGTTTTAAGTGGTTGAATATTAAACAAGTAAACAA
>JAYMTP010005004.1:0-14039 GCA_036897365.1 Geranium brycei
GTCTGGAGTTTTTCTGGCCTCCGTGTCTAATTTGAACTGCATCTCAAGTTCGGCAGTGCGTGTGTCAAACTCGACATTCCATGTCTCGAGCTCTTCTTGCAACAGTTACGTCCTCTCATCGATCCTCTGTTCGACTTCGGGTACGAGGCATTCTTCTGACACGAGAGAAATAGATGTGCGAGCACCACATCGCTGTTGCGGAGGCCTTACGTGCCTCACCTCTTTCTATTCACCACCGTCTTTATCACCACCACACGTGCATCTATCGAAACTTCTTTTGGTTAGCCTGCCTTTAGAATATCGTTAAGTTGCGACTATGACTCTAGTAATTCTTAGGTTGTGGCCGCAATGCATCATCTCCCATCTTCAAATGTACAAAAAAAACATTAGAATATAAAAGTGAATTTGAAAGTTATAGATTATAATTAAAATTAGAATTTTACATTCTTCGGTTTGGCATTCTTTTTGTAAGCGTATCTCCAAGTCTCAATTCAGGAAGCTGGTTTGTCCGCGTGCCGCTTTAAACGTTCAAGACATCTTCTTGAATGATTTGAATCCTACTGCGTGATTGACCTTCGTTCTTCGAATGCTAGATATTTGTCATATGTTACTACTATGCATGTAGTAAAAAAATAGTTGGTAAATAACGAAATCATAGAGAATATACTATCTTCAATTATTGCCGATCAAAAAAAAAAAAAAAATAGAGAATATACTAAAGTTGAAGAATTTACCTAAAATTTAAGGGACATGAAGTAGCAGTACAATCACTCTAAATTTAATGCAAATTTTGAGGTAAATATAATTTTAACGTTAAGATTTAATAATACTAACAAATTGAGAAAATGAAAATTAGATACCAAAAAAAGAAATAATAATTAGGATAATAACAAAATGATTATAATTAAATATGATAAACTATCATTTTTCCTGAATCTAAAATTTTGGAAACAAAACTCTACATCAAAAATTTAAGATTTCTCGAACCTGCAGTGATTAACCATTTAAATCAAACCCACGTCCTGATAATTAACTGGCAAGAATAAGAACGTAATTAATGTTATATGTATAGCTCATAGCTAGTCCTAGTCCTAGGCGTGGAGAGAGAAATGATAAAATATATAGAAGGAACATGCACGCTTTGTATCCTTATCTACCCACATTTCTTACTCCTTGGACCCCACTTCCATCACTTCATTTCTATCCCTAATTACGATTAATAATACGATGCCTTAACATGTTAATCACCCAATTTGGTTTCACTTTTTATACATATTAATTAGGGTTGTATAAACCATCTTAATCTTTGTTATAATTGGAATCTTATCATTTCACGTAATCAAGCTGTCCATAGCCAACCACAGCAAGAAAACTTATCTAAGTGTTATATTATTATTAATCAATCTTTCAACCGAGAAGTATACAGTTTTAAATAATTTATCTAATAATAAATATCCAGGATCTGGTTCTATTACGTACCAAGCTAGCCAAAAAAAGAACTAATTGTATTGTGGTATCTTGTGGGACCCTTTGGAAATTTTTATTCATTTCTTAAGAAATAAAATGTAATTCAAAATTTTAAGCAATTGAAAAATATAAAATATTGAAAAAGCATAACTTAAAAAGGTGATTACACTGTATTCTTGATTTGGGAAGAAGATTATAGTGGATTGTTTTATTTCGTAGGTTTATTTGGGATGGTGTATTAGGGGCTTGCTTTAAGTGTTTTTGGGGTGGTTCTTGTGACGGATTTACGGAAAGTCTCAACCCATTCGAGGTAGAGGCCGCAAGTTTGCAAGAGGTATTTCGTTGCGCCGTTAGTTATTATGCTCGTCGTTCTCGGGGTGGTTCTTGTAATGGATTTGCTGAGAGTCTCAACCTATTCGAGGTGGAGGCCGCAAGGTTGCAAATGATATGTCGTTGCGCTATCTTTTATTTTGCTCATTGTTCTTGTAATTTCATGACTCATTAATTAGCTAAGTTTGCTTTAACTAACAATAGCTGGGATCATGGTGCGGGGTCTGTCCCACCATCTGGTGTTTTGGCTGTCATGTGTAATGTCAGGTTAGTTTGCTTTTATAATTTAATAGTATGTCACGTTGTTCATTAAAAAAATGTGATTAATACATAAACTAATTTGCGGGTAAGAGCATCTCCAATGTGACTCCCTACAATAGCTTTGTAGGAAGTGAAAATGTAAAAATTGTACTCCAATGGAGCTCCCTACATTGCTCTCTATAATAGGCAGCTCCCTACATTTACTTTTACTCTCCTTACATGTAAGGACAGAGGGTGAAAATGTGAGGAGCTCCCCACATTCTCTCTCATATTATTATTATTATTATTATTTATTATATTTTATCTTACTTTACTCTCTCACCTACCAACTTTTTATTATTAAAAAGTAAGAAATATTATTAAATTAATATAAGTAACTTAAATGTAGAGAACATGGTTGAGGTTAAACATGAAAAAATAGCTCTCTACTCTAATTCCAATACAAATTACTCTTTAGATTATTTTAAATATAAAGAACACCATTGAAAATGTTATAAGATATTAAAATTTGATAAGTACGTCTAAATAGAATTATTAATTATCTTTGAATTTGATATGTCAATTAGAGAATCAAATCAATTATAAATCAATTCATTAATTCATTATTACTTTTAAAATCATAAATTAAAAATAACCTATAATTTAAATCAAATGGGGTCAAATTTATTCTTTCTTAAATTAATTAACACTATAATAATGATGTGACAATGAAATCTTTTTAATTTGTCCAAAAATATAGAAAACATAGTACATAGCTAATGTTGGTCAGATGTGACATTAATGGTTAGGTTTGAAGTTGAAGATCCTTTGTGTCCGAGTGCGTACACAAAGAACAATGAAATCAGGTGACACTTGGTAATCACTTAGTGATGGAAATAATATAGGAATATTGTATTTGTGGCTTCATCTTCCAATCATGCAACTTCATGGTTCAAGTGGTTAAGATCTAATGGTCACTTTGTGATTTTGACATGTTTGGCTGCTGAGAAATTAAGTCTAGCTTACATTATTTTATTACTAGTAGTACATATACCTGTAGTTCTTCTCTTCTTGTACCTTCTTGTAGCTCCTCTTTGATTGAGCTAGCTGGCTTCAAAAAAGATTAAATCGTTTTTTATCTTTCAACAAATTAAAAAATATATTAAAACTCTATAGAGCTTGTAGGGTGGATAGTACTTACAAGAATTAATCGATTTAATAAATTACTCAATAATTAATTAAACGAAGCTTATCGTATATTCAAGATACAAAATTTGTGTACTCTAACAAGTTGATATTGCCGAATGACAGACCAGCATGATTTTTTCAAGATATTTAAAGAGTCGTGTGATCGACGAAGTTCTTGAAATAAGGGAATGATTATTCGTCATAATAGTTGTTGCAACAAGTTGTGAGGATCAAATTATGCAACGCGTAATTGGAGAGAGTGTGAAGAGCTCAATTTAACATGTTTGTGAGTAAGCTCTACTTTCTATGTGATTCTTTCAAAATTATGTGGAAAAGAGATGCCTCTTATGCCTCAATTTAACATGCATGTTTGCACTTTAGACTTTCAGGAAGAATATATGTGGAAAAGAGATGCCTCTTATTCGCGAAAAGCTTAGATTGTGTTCATCTTAAGCTTAGATTCATGAAAATCTAGGAAGAGTATTTGAACTTGTCGTCCCTTGTACAATATTAGTTTGAAGAGTATATTTCAAGTAGATGAAGTTTTGCATTGACCTATGATAACAAATCAATGTCTCTATTTGCATTTTTTTGCTTGTTTTATATATAATTCCACGCTATCCCGCAAGCTAAAGGTAGCAATCAGAGAGAAGTTGTTTTCACAAGTTGTTGCAGCAAACAAATAATGAAACATGCATGAATTAGAATCAAGAAAATAAAGTAATGAATGATTTATTGAATATATTTGTTGCACCAGTGGGAGTTTGCAAATAACCAACGCAAAGCATACGCCTGGAACACGTCATTCATGCGTCGAGTCTTTACACTCGACGTATGGTTACATCGAGATGGATGTCTCAGAGCACTTATAGTCGATACTGGATATACCCGACGAATGCATACAATATGTATCGAGTAGGTGAATCACCTAACTGACGCATAAGAAGAAGGGTCTATGTGTCGGCTAGGTAATCATAGACTTGATGCACAAGTGCTTTCGGCTAGGTGAATCACCTAGCCTAACATATAGGGAGAAGGCTCTATATGTCGATTAGATTATTTACCTAGCCGACGTAGGTGGATTTGTGGACAATATATATGATTCACTTAGTTGACGCATATAGACTCTTATCCCTATGTGTCGGTTAGGTGGGACATTGTTTGCATTCATCGGGTATATCTTAACAGAAATTTGAAAAAAAAATTGTTCCACTTTTAACTATTACCTGAATAACATGCATACAGTTATATAAACACCTTAACAAACAATTTATTTATCCAAAAAACAAACAGGAATCCACAAATTTTACAAATCAATTCAAATTGAAATTTTGTTTCGTTCAAATTACATAAATTCAAACCAATATACTGTTTCTAACTAAAAACTAAGGAAATCGGTCTAGCAACTTCTTCATCATCTCGTCCATAAGTTCATGGCGCATATGTTTCTCGATTTCTCGTTATTTTGCCTCCATTGCGGTCATGTTGAAGATGTCGGTGGCTTTTGTAGCCTCCCAATCCAATTCGAGCTGCCTCTCAAGCTTGGCAGTGCGTGCGTCAAAGTCGGTGGTGCTTGCCTCAAGCTCCTCTTGCAGTTGTCGCGTCCTATCCTCGGCCCTTTGACCGACCTCAACTGCGAGGCATTCCTCTAACACGCTGAACTAGATGTGCGAGCACCATCTCGTTATTATGAAGTGTTGGGGAGAATCGAGTCTTACCTAGTAAGAGTACCCAAGGAAGCTCATCGACGTGAGACTTTGAACTCGCATCGGGCTGGCTCCCCTTAGGCCCAAAATGTACTTGGTATACGAAAGCGCCCCTTTTCATCCTATCTGGGTCTCACCATGAGAGAAGACGATCATGGTCCTAGTCTTACCAGTCATAAGAGTTCTCGATCCACTTTACCAAGAGAGTCTACCGAACCAAGGCTCTGAGAAGGTGATCATGGTCATGGTCTTACCACCCATAGAAGTACCCGACCCACTTTACCAGTAGAGTCTACTGAATCAAAGCTCTGAGAAGACAATCACGGTCCTCGTTTTACCAGCCATAGGAGTATTTGGTCCATTTTACCAGGAGAGTTTACCGAACCAAGACTTTAACACAATTGTTGGGGAGAATCGGGTCTTACCTAGGAGAAGCACCCAAGGAATCTCATATATACATTAAAGTACCCGAAATACTTTTATGTTAGGTTTATGGTCCAATGTGTATATAAACATTTTCTATACTTTGTAATATTTCGATGTGAGATTTTGAACTCACATGTAAACCTAATAGTATTCAGGCAGAATTATCCCTGAAATATTTAACAATGAAATTCAAACATTGATTATTAACAACTCGACCTAATTACACTTCACTCTGGTCATTTGAATTTTTACTTCGAGTTGTGAATGGAATCAAATTATCATTAAAATGCAAATAAAAATTATAACTTTGATTTAACTTTTCTAGCATTAAAAGCTTCACTAATTTTTCTGTTAAATTTCTTGGATCTGTTTCTGAAAATAAGTAATTAAAATTGAAAAGTATATAATCAAGTCTTATCACCCCGCATTTGTTATACGACTCAACCCCTTATAATATCATTAACAAAAAGAACTTTTCTAGGTACGTAGTTACTAACTTAAATAAACTATTTGCCATATTTTAATTGCTTCCTCTATTATTATTCCCAACGTTTACATATTCTAGTCTCTAAAATATACTATATGCAAAGTGGGTGTATTGATAATCAGTAAATTTGACAGATAGGCCTCATATTATCTAAGGTCGGTTCGCATGTGCGAAGCTGTCGCTCTTGAAACCGACATTGTATTGATGTAAATATTTCATTTAATCATTTTCATATGATAATAATATCCTTTGTGTTCAAATTCAATTATTTGAGCTTGATTTCTTGTTTATGTTTAATCCTTACTCACATGTGCACCGACACCAAACAATTTTAACTAATTATTACAAGGTGATGAAGAAAGGGAAATTAGGACAAGAATATTAAGCTTTGATTGATTTGTCCTCTAGAACCTGTTAACAATTGGTTCTCTCTTTTAAAATATTTCTTTCATTAAAAAACAAAGCAGAAGGTGTTGATTTCTTTTGGATTTCAATAGTGTGGATAAAGTTTCACCATTATTCTTCTTTTTCTTTTTAATATATAAAATCAAGGCATTCCTATCTATTTCCTACTATTCCCAGTAATTGGCATCATCCTACCTTTGATAATTATGGTTTACAATTCTATATTAATTTTTAAACTTTTATATTTTACAACTATTGTGAGTTTTACAACTTTATACTTTGAATCTTTATATTTAACTCTCTATTTTAAAGTCTCGATTTAGAACCATAAAATTAAAAATATTGCAAATATAGATAAAAGGACAAAAACATCCTTGTTGTAAAAGTTTAATAGTTTATAGACCAAAAAATTTAACTTTTTAAGGAAAATCTCAATCGAAAAATTGTGCAAAATAAAATTTTGATTATAAAAATCAAATACTAACTTTACTAGCTTAATATAAACCAAATCAGATCATAGAGGAACTCGACAACCTTAGAGATTACCTCAATAACCGAACTGGTGGTATCAAGAAGCTTAAACAATTGAATTTTCATCCTTCAACAATAAACTGAATATATCATAGGCTAGGAACCCCTTTTCCTTGTAGAGGGTCACCCAGCTACAAATTAGAAAACATGCCTGAAAAGTTTCTATATCCAATTCAAGAAAATTCAAGTCGCTTGTGATGAAAATGAAACAGTAGCATAACATTATTTCACGGGTTTTTCTACCTATTTGATAATCCATGACCGGGAAATTTCAAAAAGGGAAATTATGCTGGCCAAGTTTCAGTTGATCCACATGTTGCAGCAACAAATACCTGCAGCAGATAGGAAACGGGATAAGCTAAATATGGTTTTAACTTCTCTTCACACAACACACATAGTTGTCAACAAGAAAAAACATACGCTTAAAAGGGATATAGTGACAGACACCGGAATATATGATTTGCATCATTTCCCTCAACTGTTACTGAAAATATGGTTCAAAGTAGTGCATAATGCAAAATATGTGCTTCATATCTTCTACAACCAGGAGTCAACTGCATAAATCCTTTAGCAAAACTCCTCTGGTCGTATTTTCCTCCGACCCTCCATCCTATCTAAAGTTATCTCCTCCACTAACCCTTGCTCTCGTGTCTTTTCTTACTACTTTCTATGTTACCTTTAACAATCATGTGAATGCTAATTTGTCACCAAAACAATGCATTGGCCTACTTCAGGCTATACATGCTATACCTAGACGCCTTGAAGGAATGAACATTCGTAAACATCTCCAAACAGTACCCTATAGTTGCTTTTCAATGTATAGAAATGGGAGTATATATAGGACAAGATTAAGGACAGCAGAAACTAGACAGTTAATTTGAAGGCATGGTACCTATACAGGATGTAGATCGGTATGACGGATCACTCAGGTGCACTGCAGCACTTTCTGGGGATCAAGTTGCCCACTACAGTAACTGGATGGAACGGCCGAAAGTTCCTGTCTTCCTTTCCATTCTTCGCCAGGCTTTAATGTGATAGGTTTTTCAATAGCAGCAGCCTCCACACACAGCATATGCTTGTACTCCTCATCTCCAAAATCAGCCATGGCCTTGGCTTTCTTATCCCAAGGGTTCCACACCACTGCATGAAAGTGCACATGATAAAACATAGCCCTCAAACATCAGACATAAAAATGGCACAGCAACAGCCATTGATAGAAATGCATTAAATAGAGTGGCATCAATTTTTCATTTTATCCTAACCACAAAATCATTAAGAAATCCTTCTTGTATCTATATCATCATAAAGTGGAAGGTATGGTAATATATCTGTACTGAAGTTAAACAATAATCAGCCATTAAATGGATAGTTTCAACGCATTATCAATCATGCATGTCTATATTTAAGGCATTGATGTTGGATTACACTAAACTTCTAGTTAAACTAGGCAAATCCCTGGAACAATCTTGCAGAAATACTCGTATTCTCAACAAGAAGAAACTTACAACCCTGGACATAAATGCAAAACTTGCAACCATTTGCAGAGCATAAAAAAATTAGGGAAGTGAATGAACAAGGACAACTTACCAGCATCTGGAAGCCCATCTTTGCGTATTACAAATGTTCTCTTCTTTTCATGATCGAGGATGGCAATCTTTGTAGGCGTGCTGAGATATATTTTGTCAACCTTCATAACCAAAATAAGTTAGATAGTCAGTAAATTTGAACTTCAAAAATAATTTATTTTTATCCCAACTCACTTCTGATTCAAACGTGATTGCATCCCCCTGCTCAGTAAAACGCGTCCTATTCTGCAAGTTATCAAGATAATCCAGTGTCTCTAATCCTTCTACCCGAACTTCACTGAAAACAAGTAACTAACACAATATGAGGCAACAAAACAGCAATAATCAATCTGTTGTACAACTTTCCCTTGAATAGTTACAAACTTAATTAGGAATATAACTGGATAGCTTTTTCCTTGTTGATAAGATAAAACCTAAGAGACAAGCTAGACATTGAGAAAAAAGTTTGAAATAAACATCGACTATTTACAACAAGATAAGTTGCTATATTGAAGATAGAAGTAAAGTAATTAATTAAGAGATTATAGATTATTTACGAGTCATAGATTTGCTCGTAACCCAATGACTGGAGCTTGCAATCAATTATGGCTACAGAAAACTATAATTTTGAAAATGAGTACGATATAATTTGTTTTATTTTTTATTTTAATTTGGAGTAACAAGGAGCCTTGTGTTAGTGTGATGTTTCTTACAAAAGAAGAATCTCTCTTGTGGGATTTGTTGATTTTCTTCGAATTATTAACTGTGATTATCATTTGTTATTTAATATTTAAGCAAATTCAAATCCGTTTCTCTTAATTTCAAAGCCTATAAAGACCGAGGAGTAGCAGATTGTTGACGCATCCACATATAGCCAAAACTAGACAAGAATTCCAAAATTTCAAAAAAAAAATTGATAGAGTTAAAACAAGATTGAGCCTATCATCCCTTGTCATTTTCCATAAATAGTGAATCTTTGATCAATCATCAGAATATTATTATTAATTATTTTTATAGGTTTGATGATCGGGCTTAAACTAATTAAAATAATTATACTTCTTATATAATTACGTAGTGGACAGGTTCATTTTCTCTCTCCGTTGAACAAGGGAAAAAGGAGAATTCGACCCAAAAGATCAAGCTATTAGGTAAAGGGCCCAGTGAGTATATGAAGCAGTCACTAAATCCGCATTCTTTAAATGTGGGGCACTTAGATATTGATAAACTATAGCAAATTAAGAAGAGCATATTAAGGGTCAGTTGTATAGTGAATATTAACATTGGCATAAAGTAGGTTTGCTACCTACCTGATATCTGAAACAGAGAAGTAGGTATGATATGCAAATGTGAATGAAAAAGGCTTTCCATCAGTATTGGTATTCCTGATTCGAGACGTCATCATCAGATCTCCTCCAGGTCCCAAAGCTACCCTCAGTCGATACTCATAACTGATTACAAGACAAAGATAGAATAGTAAATAAAGCATCCATCCGATAAGAATATAAAATAGGAAATGAAGCACTGATTATATATACATATATCTCGAAAACACAGATGAACAATGCAAGTTTTCAGGATCAACCTATGAGACCAGACTTTTGTATCTTCTTCAGAGGGCTTCAGAAGTAAATCAATAAAAGCCCTAGGAGACGAATTTGTTGGGAAAGGAGGTGGGTCAGAGTCAATGCTCCAGATTCTGTTTCTTGCAAATCCATGCGCCTCCAAAGAACCAAGATTTGAGAACTGCATAATATAGCAAAATTTAATTGACAAATATAAATACTATCAACAAAAACAAGAGGGGCAATGTAGAGAAGTTCATACTTGAGGAAAGCAGATAGGGATTCCTCCTCGAATTGCCTTAGGTGGCTTGAACATTGCCTGTGAAGTAAAATAAACAGATTAATACACACACACACACATATATAAAGCTTAAGAGCAAATTTGAACTTGAAGTGAATATAATTGTACAAAAAGCCGCTAATAAAATAAACAAACAAAAAGCACATCCACCCATGGCACTTTCCACTAGAGACGGTACAGCTGAATGTCAGATTAAACAGTATCACAGGACAATTTCTAACTATTTAATGAGAAAAAAAACCACCGCCAAAATAACGATATGTGCAAGAGTATACTAATATTTTCTGGGGGCGAATATCAATTCCTTCCATGGATTTTTAAAGTGAATGAAAATGAATTAACATTAAAGTTCTAGTAGGAGTGTCACAGTACCTTACTACTAACAAACAGCAACTCTTCACCATATTCATTCTTCCAAGATGTCACATGAGCCCCATAGAAATACACCTGAAGCACCAAACAAATATGATACATACATATCACAGACAACATCTGGTTGTTAACAGTTGCAACCGTTAACCCGTGATGTCTAGATTAGCTAGCATTTGCTATACCATTTAACAAAATAATACGGATACTATACAAAGAAAAGAAAACAAACAACTGAGTGCATCGAACTAAACTCGCAAATAGACAAATAGTAGGCTATAACTATAAGAACAAACCTATGTACCAACATATCATCCAATGATTAACAACAGTAAGGCCCAAAAACCCAAAATACAAAACATTCTGGATGCCATGCATGCAAAAAAAAAAAGTCCACCTTAATTACGAGAACAGTGTGGATAAATCACGCTAGATATATAATTTGAAATCAGGAAAAAAATTATTGGAGATAATAATATGTATTAGTAATACTTTAGTGAGTGCTAAAAAAGAATTCATATATTAAGAACTGGAGACAATTACAATAAAATAAAGCACTATTTAGGTGCAAATCTGCATAACAGCGAACATATTGATCAATTTGGGAGGGTAACAGAAAACGTATATAATTGTAAGTAGAACATTTGCTACTTTTACACATCAATACGGCAATTCCAAACTGACAGTCTGGTATGACCACAAAAAAGCACCATAGTTTGATACTACATATTATCTTTTGGCATATGGACAATTTCACCTTAATGTACCACTTTTGTCTCTCTGCATTTACTATGAGGAGGCAGAAGCAATCAAAATATGACGCCCAGTTTCCTCTTATGTAGTACTTCATACTGCTCAATACCTCATTTCTGCCCCTTTAGAAGTCCAGTAGAGCATTACCCATGTTACTTGTTAGTGACCCATTAGGGAAGACAAGAATTTTCAACTAGGAGAGACTGAAGGGGGTAAGTGTAGATCTAAGCTAACATGGAAAGAAGTCGTAAGAAAATATATGAAGGAGATAAGGAAGGAGATAGCATTTGATACGATGGAGTGGAAGAGAAAATACTAGCCAAAAAATCCAATGAGTTTTTCTTAGAGGATTTGTATAGTCGACTTCGATATGGTTTGAGAAATAGCTTGGTCGTTCATTTTGTTGTTGTTATTGTATATATATCTACAGTCTACAGTACTTATCATCATGCTTACTCTCGTATATTTGAGAAATAAATGAGACTATATAAGAGGATGGTCTAGGAAATCTATAAAGTTTCAGCACTAACTTGGAATCAGAAAATGTTGAGAAACATCCCAAACAGGAAGAGTATTTATAGTTCGGGGTGGAGAGAGTAACCCTAATTTCATAAATGTTTCTCATTTATATATCTCTTTCTTATTTATTATGCAATCACAGCTTGGTTCAGTATTGGGCCTATGACCCATTTGTGATTCATGTTCACATATTCTTGGTCCGTGTCAGGATGTGAGGCAAGTGTTTACGTGTCTCATATTAAAAGAACGTGGATTTGGGTCATCCACGTAATAGCTTAAGCTTTGGGTTGGAGTAAATTAAATTATATTAAAAATTCATATATGATGCAAACCTCTAGACCATCACTACTGCCTTCAACAAGAAATCCATAGCGTTGAATGTGTCACCAAAGCACAAATTAATTGAAGAAAGCATATATGTGTGATGCTACACAAAATATCGTCAACTCGGGTGAGAGATTAAGCATCGCTAAGTTTGAGGAAACGCCTGAACATCTATAGCTAATAAATGCAGCCCCTGAAAATATCTATTTCGAGGAAATAGTTTAGGTATTTTTAATACGTAAAAACTGAACTCGGTTAACTAAGGTTTCAATAAGTAGATATGATTTAGCTATCTTTAATTGGTAGAAACCGAACTCGGCTTATTAAGGTTTCCATAAGTGCATTAGTTAATAACCGAATACAATAACACATGTGTTATGAACACTTACCAAATAAACTAGTAATTTTTTCACGAAAGAACTTAAATCCAAACCAAAGAATGTAGCCTTTATAGGTCAACAACAACAGTTGGAAACAGAGTCTACGTGATTCACAGTATTTTCCGAATCTAGACAAAAGCGCAAAGATTTTTCAAGGGGAGGCTGACAATCAAAGCTCTCCACAATCTGTTGTTAATTATAATTCTAGAAAGTAGAACCTTGAAAAACAGTAGTCCTACCAGATTTGTAGTGATTGAATTCAGAGGAACTGCTTAGATTTTCACAGGTAATAGAATCAATGCAATTGACAGAATACAACAAATCAAACACTCAACCAAACAGCAAAGTGCAAATCCTCTCAATTCCATGCACAAAACCGCATTCGAAAAGCATAAACAGATTGCAGAACCAAAAACACAAGTTGAGCGCATAAAGAGGTGGCGATGGAGTCAAGTCTCCGTGAAGCGGACACAAGTAAATCGAAACCCTAAGAGGGGTTGGAGGAGAGAGAAGGAGAGTACCTCGGCGGAGCCGCCGCGAGGCTCGCGGAGGATGACTCTGTCGAGGCCATTGAGGCCTTTGGAGAGCTCGACGAAGAGAGGCTCAGACATGGATGGCGGTGGAGAGTGAAAATGGGAAGAGAAATAGGTGAGACTGAGATTGGTTTGTAAATTCGACCACCCTCTCTCTAATTACTGTCTGAAACTCTAACTATATATATCATCTTTCAATTTGTCAACACAAATTGTTCCCATTTAAATCACATCAAAAATAATTCCTCAAACAAAAATCACATAAAATTAAGGCGGGATTGGAACAAACGTAAATTCATGTAACTCTACCATAATTTTATTTATCTATTTTGTATTTCAAAATTGCATCCAACTATTTTTTCTTTTCACCTTGTTAAAAAGATGGAGGGAAAGATTAAATGTGGTGATTAATGAAGAGTCTTGGAAACAAAAAATTGTTAAAATCGTGTTTCTTCGTAAGAATGTCATATGTTAATAAAAAAAAGAATGTTATAGATTATGCTCGACTTGGTCTGGTGGAGATCCATATAGTTTAAATTAGAGGTGAGCAGAAATGTCCGGACGTCCGCTCATAGTTCCAACCTGGAGTGACCCGGGCTGGGAACGGGCACCATATAAATATCACAGGTCGGGTTACGAACATGAAGTAGGGTGTTCAGACTAACCCGACCCAACCTGGCCTAATGGACTTAACTAACTAAACACGCACAACCCATACTAATTTTGAAATGGTCATTTTAAGTTTTTTTAACAAACAAGTTCGAAAAACACAATTTCCATATAAACTACTCTGAATGTTATTGACAATCTGTTCTTGTGATATTGAAGTATTAATTTTGCAATCTGTTTTTGTATACATAATTTATTTTTGCAATTAGTTTTTGTGTACAATATGTTATTTTTTAATGTTATGGACGGGTTGGACTAACCCGGAACCCGTTTAGGCTCAACCT
>JAYMTP010005005.1:0-14037 GCA_036897365.1 Geranium brycei
AACCCGTGGGCTCCACCTCCGCCTCCGCCTCCGCCGCCGGCGCCGCCGCCGGAGGCGGAGGAGGCTACGGCTCCGCCCCGAGCTCCTTCCTCTCCGCCGCCGCTGCGGAGAGCGAGTTCTCGCCGCAGGCCGGTCACTGCGAGCCGAGACCGAGCTCAGGATTGCAGAGATCTTACGGATTCAGCAATGCCGAGTCGTCAACGGCTAGTTATTTGAAATTGGGGGATTCTTCTTCCCTCGTCCGCCAGCGGAGCTCGCCGGCCGGATTTTTGACCTCCGATTCGTCAGGTACATTCAATTTCCACTGTATTGACGATGGATAGTTATGATTATGACCCAAAACAGTAGGATTAAATGGATAAAATCTATAATTATTCTGTTGTATGATCTGATTGTGTTAGCAGTGCAATTAAAGTGTGGTGAAGATAAAGGCTCTAGATTATAGGCCTAGGCTCATAAATGTTTATCCAATGATGACGATATCCACATTTTTAGGTGTAAGTTGATGGACTATAATATCACTTAGTTGATCACAAACTGGTCTCCTCCTGTTAGCAGATGAGATAGTGCTACGATTAAAGTCTAATCCAAGCCAAAGGTCTGGATGTCTGACCGAAATCAAAATTTATTGCCATATTATAGTGTACTCGAGATTATAGGTGTAGGCTCATAAGGGTTTATCCAGTGATGACAATATCCATATCTTTTAGTTGTAAGGCTGTAACAACTATTGTTTGATAGGCTATGATATAGCTTAATTAGTTGATGAGTTTCGATTTATGCCCCTATTACTAGCCCTGAGGTTTTGGACAAATTGAATAGGAGGTTTTTCGGTTTCAAGGGGGGCTGGTGTTTCGAGACTGAAACCTCAATTGAGCTTCATCGGTCAAGACTCTGTACCTACAGTAAACGAAAATGTCCGCCCGGAGAATGGTCACCAAAAGGCGTCACATGCTTATGCCAGTGCTAGATTTGGGGCAGATTCCTGGGAGAATACCGGTTCCATTGTATTTTCTGCCCCGACGAGCAAAAGAGCCAAGAACATGGATGCTGACTTTTTGAACTACGCTTCCTTGGAACCTCAGGTACTTTAACTGTCATTATGCAAGCCAGTGTCAGGACACAGTATGAACATAATTGTGTGGATGATGACATGGGTTCCACATTTTCAGTTTAGCTTGCCGCAGACGAGTCTAGAGATCCCCGAAGATTCTATAGCTTGCAAAATCCGTGCTAAACGTGGCTGTGCCACTCACCCCCGTAGTATCGCTGAAAGGGTAAGTAAAGAAACTAAGAATAAGAGCTTCCCCATACCATATTAGTTCACGTCTTCAATTGATTCCTTGGAACTTTTTATTTTATTTTTGTAATTGTATTCAGATTTTCTGTTTATATTATCTTATACACAGGAGAGAAGGATCAGAATAAGTGGGAAATTGAAGAAGCTGCAAGACCTCGTTCCCAACATGGATAAGGTAACCAACTATATATTCGTTTTGCTCTCGAGCTTTCTTGACAGTAGTGCTGATGCGAAAAAGATTGGATTTGATAATTTATATTACAATTCCTGAACAGTGAACGCTCTTTTGTTCATTTTACGATATAGAAAAATCCATATTGCTCTTGTGACTGCATAAACCGATACAATGTTGACTAGTTTGTATTCAAATCGTTGTGCCTCGCCATTGCAGCAAACAAGCTATGCAGACATGCTGGACTTGGCAGTGCAGCATATCAAAGGTCTTCAAAATCAAGTTCAGGTCAGTAACAAATGAGATAAGAAATTGTTCTCTCAATCACCGATCTTTCCTAATGCGATTAAATGCAGAAAAGATATCAGTTTATATTCAAGAACAGATTCATTTACGGTTCAATGTTCATATGCACAAGCCAAAGTCTAATAATTTCATTGTGTTTGTTTTCAGAATCTTCATAAAGATCTTGAGAGTTGCACATGTGGATGCAAACCAAGCACATAATAAGCTACTGACTGAAGATACTTGGTTCTGTTTTTGAAGACAGTAGAGTGCCCAACTGAGGCTAATATCGCGACGAAACTTTATTTAATTGAGTGGTCAAGATGCTTCATGTAACGGTCAGTTGAAATCATAACGATATAAATTTATCCTTAAAAAGACTAATTTTACAACATATCATGAGATACATGCATGATAATGTAAGGGCATAGAAACTTGAAACTGTACAGTGATTCAGTGAAGCATATTGTAATCACATTGTGAAAATTTTAGATGTAGAATAGTTCTTTTCCTTGTTGAAATATATATTTTTTGCTGTGAAATTATATGAAATGTAGATTTAAGAGTACAGTGATAAAAAGGAGTTAATAAATTCAAGATTTGAATTCAATAAACATAAAAAGGGAGGAGCAAAATATGTCTCCGATGATTTAAGTCAAAAGATTATTCAGAAGTTTGGGAAAAACTACGAGACATGAACGAAACGTTCCTTTATGTAACGTGATATGTTCGTGGAAAATTATGAATTATAATACCTAAACCCTACTTTAGTGTAATAAGAGTAAATGTCGTCTTTTTTTCCCCATTTGGCTAAGGGAGAACGAAGAAGACGACAATGGTGGTGAACGAAACATACAATAATGGTGTCTCGGTACAACTTCAAATATGTCGTCCATATGTCACTTCTCAATCTGGCAGCACCTCTCCCCTCCCTCTCCCTCGAAGCTCTCCCGACAGGGGGACTATGACGATTAGGATAATGAAAACTTTTTAACTTCTTATAAAACCTGTCTTCTTTTTTGCACGTACCTATCTCATGCTTTAATTAAACAATGTTCATGTCAAACTTCAGAAACAAAATTCTAACGATTTAACAATTTGGATGTTCTTTGCTTGGTTTGGATTTGCAGTGTAGACCCTATTGTTTTAGTTAGGTCAAATTATACCAAAATCTTTGTTTGTTTTGACCATTGATGTCTTTAATTTTGTATTTGATGTCTTATTGTATTTTACTCTAAGAAAAATGGACCATAAGTTTATTTTTATATTTATAAATTAATTAATAAATTATATATTATTATTTTTTGAAAAATAAAATTAACTACATTTATATATGTCACACTAAAATATCATATTGAACTTTGAAATCTGGTCTAAATCTAAGGAGCCAGCATGACCCATCATTGGATCAAGCTCAAAGTCAAGCTGGTTATTATTTATCATGTAATATCATTATATTATTATTAATTTAATATTTATTATGATTTATAAATCCGTAAATAATTACTAATTAGTAAGTTATTTAGTTATTATTAATCATCAGTTTAATAAATTAGTGTGTTTATTGAATATTAAACATTAGTCAATATTAATGAATGAATTTTTATGATCTTTTTAGAAGTTCAGACAATCGATCATGGGCAGCCATCGTCGCCCAAAGACTGCCTGATGGGCGACCATGGACGGCCCAATGATCAACCGCCCATCTTCCACATACGACCAAGTATGTCCAGACATCATATTTTTGTATTTCCACATACATAGTAAACTATAATAATAAAGTATCACGAAATATATTGTCACTTACAAAATAAAATATAGCGATAATGATGTATAAACTTGATAGAAAAGCATAATTTCCACTGTTGATAATATTTACATAGCGCGCAACATTTGAAAGATTGCAGCTGTTATTTTTTGAATTAAAGATGCTTAAATGGGTCTAAACTAAATATATAAAATAAATCACACTTGAGAGTGTAAATAAAAGTGAAATATCCCCAAAAATAGTAACAATTTATTATTAATTAAGGCAGTAGATGAGAGAGTGTTATTTCTTTCGGCAGCTTGTCGTCTACAGTCTCGTCTCTATCACACTCTCTCTCTCCCTGTACAACTCTGTTTCTCTGCACAACTCCGATTGTAGCTAGAGCTGAGTGATGTCATCGGACGAGGAGGGAGGCGAAGAGTACCTGTTCAAGATCGTGATCATCGGCGACTCCGCGGTGGGGAAATCGAACCTCCTCTCTCGCTACGCCCGCAACGAGTTCAACTCCCACTCCAAGGCCACCATTGGAGTGGAGTTCCAGACCCAGAGCATGTCCATCGACGCCAAGGAGGTCAAGGCCCAGATTTGGGACACCGCCGGCCAGGAGCGCTTTCGGGCCGTCACTTCCGCCTACTACCGCGGCGCTGTCGGCGCCCTCGTCGTCTACGACATCACCCGCCGCACCACCTTCCACAGCGTCGGCCGATGGCTCGACGAGCTCAACGGTGAGTACCCTTTTCTCGGAAATTGGCGATTTGGGTGTTTTTGCTTTGTGGGTTGGGGGGATTTGGTGCGATTTGCAAATGGGTGGTCTTGGTTTTGTTGATTATTGCAAGTGCTTGCATGTTTGGTTGGGTTTTTGGGTATTTGGGGTTTTGGATGTGGTGTTGTGTGATTAGGTGAAAGAGATTGTTGCTGGCTTAGATGTGAAGTGGTCATGATATGGTTAATGAGTAAGAGAGGAGAGTATTGGTTTGCTTTTGTGTTTGTTCCTTTTATGAATGCTGGACTTGTGATTGAATTTCTTGCCAAAGTCTCTTGCATTTTGATTGACGGGGGATTTCTGGGATGAGACTATTTGTGCCATTGATTAGTGGTTGCTCCTGAATCATTGTTAGATCATTTGTGGGATGTTAAAACTCATTTCTTGCGGATTCTTAAATCTTCTGATGGATGGAAATTACCTTGAAGGCTTTCCCAATGTGTAAAGAATTTAATGAGTTTAGTTAGATTTCTCATTCCTTATAGGATTAGAGGTTTTCTTATTTGGGTAGCCAACATGGCCTAACCTTTGAAATGCGCAATGTATACCATTACCAAACTATTTATGCATTCTATTGAGGGGAGAGTCCATTTTGGGTAAAATGAGCAATTATGCTCGTAGTTGTTCGATCTTTGTTTCACAATCATTAAACCGGTGGCTTCCTTTCATAATCTTGTGATGCAATAGATCCATGGGATATTATTTAGTAGTTGAGAATCTGTGAGTATGTGACATTTGTTCCACAACTTGGGGTGCTATCTGATTGTATCTTCCAGCCACTATAGTAAAATATAAAGTAGGCGTCAGCGAGCATGTCAATAGCTTGAAGTTGTGTTAGCTGCTTCCCATTGCTCTCATTTCCCAATACTTGCAAAGGTAGGTGTGCCCTAAGGCTCATGAAACTTCTTTGGATCAACGCCCTCGTAGATTGTTAGATAGGTGTTTTAGGGAATAACCATTCTATTGATTACTGAAACTAGACAAAAGAAGGGATTTTTTCCTAACGTTCGGAAATGGAGCTCTAGAAACACACTTGATTGTGGAGAACACAAACTATTAAGAGGTTTTAATGGTATTTTTCACTCACTTTCATAGGAAAGTTTCTTCACTAAAATTGCAGTTCATCTCCAATTTGATTCAGCTTCCAGGTCCACACTAAGTTGAACTAAAATATTCAAGTTCCTGTTAAGTATATACTTTCTCGGTGAGGGTAATTTTGTGTAACATAGTTATCAATTAGTTGTTTATATATGTGACATAAATTTAACTGTGACATGCCCTGTCTTATTCTTACATACACCGTTGTATATGTTTTCATGTTCAAAGATTTTAAGGTTTCTGTTAGATAATATATTTAGTTGTTAAGATGGTGATATGGGGTTTGAAATATTCAAATAGGATCTTGTATAATCTTGTAAGTAGTTAGATCTAATCCTATAAATACCTCCTATGTACAGCATACAAGTCATGGAATACAAATATGAATTTCACATGGTAGTTGAAACATTCGTGCAGCTCATTCAGATACAACTATGGCAACGATGCTAGTGGGGAACAAATGTGATTTGGAGAATATCAGAGACGTAAGCATCGAGGAAGGCAAAGCCCTTGCAGAAGAAGAGGGACTGTTCTTCATGGAAACATCCGCCCTAGATTCAACAAATGTCAAAACGGCATTTGAGCTTGTTATCCGAGAGATCTACAGCAATGTCAGCCGGAAGGTCCTCAACTCCGATAGCTACAAAGCGGAATTATCAGTCAACAGGGTAAACCTTGTTAGTGACGGGACTGATATGAAGCAGAGTCAAAGCAGGTACTCTTGCTGTAACAGGTGAGTTCCGTCAAATTACACGTGTATACAAGTTGAGGGCTTTTAAAGTTAGTTCAATTTGGTGGGTTACAAGGGGCGTGTGCTATGTTGGTTATTTAGTCATCAAATTAGACCATATTGTGTAAGCCACATTTTAATCTTTATGTCATGGAAAAGGAACATATACAAGTCAAAATTTTATGTTCTACATAAGTATGTAACGGCACAAAAAAATATACATGTATGGAGTCATTTTGGTTATGTTCATTTGTGTCTAACTTCATGCTCTTTCACAATTGATAGCTGATACAAATGTAGCCTAGGATTTTATTTTGTGGGATTAACAGTTCCCATCTGAGATCTCTTTGTTGTTTGTTGATGTTAGGAATCCACACGGGAGTTTGAATCTTACATCAGATAGACATAGAGTGAAGGAAAAATTGATTTATACCTTGAACTCATTACCTGATAGACTAATTTCTTGTGTAAGTATGATGTGTTAGATATATTATATTATATTATATTACTTGTTAATGTATGGGCCCGAGGCCCACTACGTGTATTGTATCACTACGTGAAAATTCTAGCCGTCATATCACATGTAACCCTAGATCATCGAGCTTATATATAGAGGCTTTTGTATCTTGTTGTAATCATCAGATCATTTATCAATATAATCACTTTCTTGGTATCAGAGGCTGAGTACCTCGCGGACACGGGTTCGAATCTTAGGACTTGCGAATTCTATTTTCTTCAATTCTCTCTTATTCTTATAAAAAATCTCCAACACTCTTCATTGGGTTTTTTTCAAATTTTTTTTCAAAAAGCCTTCTACCTTTTAATGAGCTCATATATCTCCTATTCTCTCTTCTAATCAAAATGTACACGTACAAACTTGAAAATGGGCTTGTCCGTGAGGGCGCATGTTAGAATATAAAACTATAATTGATTCTTCAACTATCAGCTTAAGCTTTTAGTTGAGTCGGTCTTCTAATATGATGTCATATATGTAAATCACTAGCTTTCTTGTTGTGTTTCTCTCCGGTAAGATTTGATATCTTCAACAAGTGTATTAGAATCTGGTTTGTACATATTTCGTCAGTTCAAAAATACACCTTAAATACAATATCATAACAAGGGTCATGTGCATGTACAATACCAAATATACTTATATTATACATGTAAGTATCCATTAATGAAGTTGATGGCAATTTAGATGATAGTATTTATTGGGCATTAGTTAGAGTAGGACCACAAATAAGACTCAACAGCTAATAGGAGATGGTACTTGTTGTTGCTTGCCTGTATACAGCTTGTTTGACTTGGTAATTTCTCTCTAACCCAAATCAAACTTTTCAAGAATTTCATGTTTTATTTTTCAACTCTCTCTCTTACAACTACAAAGTGGTTCCAGCAATTACATTGTTGGTGAAGATATGATTGGGAACCCAAAACACAATAAAACCCTACCCTACCACCACAGTTTCCACCATCACAGTTCACACCCAAAACCCAAACATAAATCTACAAAACAATCTCATATTAAAAAAAATAGTAATATTAAGTCTATCTTCTTCTTGTCATGGAGTTATCACCAAAAGAAATTAAAAGGGTCAAACTAAAACTTGATAAAATAAGATTATTTAAGCCTAAGCCAACCATGACATGATGATAACCCAACTCCAGCTGCATTCCTCAGCCTTCTAGAAACTTTCATTTTCAGCTGCTTTGTGATTGCTAATGTGACAGTTGAAGATACAGATGAAGATAAAATATAAAGATGTGAATGTGAATGTGGTTTGTTGGATTTGAAATCTTTGTCAACCCATTGATTGAGACCTCCATTGCTTTGCCATTTCAAACCCATTCTTGCAGTATTGGTAGTCCTCAATGGTCTGATCAATCTCAGCCTGTGTGTTCATTACAAATGGCCCATACTGCACCACTGGCTCATTCAGTGGCTGCCCTCCAATCAGCACAAACCTCAATGGCCTCGAGGACTTGTTCCACACGCTCAGGCCGTCTCCATAGCTCAGCACCAGCACATGGTGAGCTGACACGGGCGATGAGCTCAGGGACCCGAAAACTCCCTCCCCTTCGATTATGTACACAAAGGCGTTCCACAATTCTGGGATGCTTTGGTGCAGCTGAGATCTCGGGTTTAAGGTGAAATCGAGGAACATTGTTGGCGTCCGAGTGTAAACTGGAGACCTCACCCCCATTCCTTCCCCTGCTATGACCTTGACTTCAACCCCGTCTTCCTCGGCCATTGGTATGTCCTCGCTCGGCAGTTCTTGATAGTTTGGTTTTATCCTGCAGATCAAAATTTGACAAGTTAGGTCAAACCAAGTTCCAAGGCTGTGACAATCTTAGCATTCTATAAACTATGACAAAATACTATAAAACCATCTAGACAATGTCACAAAATAAAAGTCAACCACATGAAAATTGTCATCATCTTGGTATGCTAAGATTTAAGAGAAGTAAGCTACATTTTGTCTCTGGATGATAGATTTATCCACAGCTGCAAGCCTTTGTTGACTCCTTCGGCGGCCGGCATTTCCGAGTGAATTATCCCTCTTCCTGCTGTCATCCACTGCAGAAATTCAGAAGAAAAACATACAATTAGATTCCGCCATGATTTGTGCAGCATTAACTGAGAATTGACGCATGTAGTTAAAAAACAATTCATTTGAATGCTCAAGCTGATACTTGGAGTCTGGAAAACAGTGACATGATTTAAACATGATAATTTACCTGCACATCTCCTGGTCCAATAGTTCCTTTGTGGCCTCCAAAATCTTGATGAGTGAAAGAACCCTGAAGTCCAGAAACCAATTGTTCACTTACTTTGAAGATTAATCTTCATAGAGACAGATTATCAAACGCCTGGAGTGCGAAACTGAAAAATGTACCTGTAACATGTATGTGACAGTCTCGAAGCCTCTGTGTGGATGATCAGGAAAACCAGCAGGTGCAGACACTGCAATAAAAATCCACCAACAATCATCAAATTTGTTACTTTAGACCAAATTTGATATATTGACACTAAACATAAGAACATGTTGGTCACAACTATACCTGAGAACTCATCCAGCATCAGAAAAGGATCCAAGGACTTCAACTCACTCCTGAAAACCAAATACCAAAGAAAAAACACAAAACAATCAGTACCCAGATGAAGATTCTTCAAGAATATATGAACCCGTGTCTCAAAATTGACAAGTTCACCCAGATCATCAATGTCCAGAAAAACCCAATTGCAAATGCAAATAATTTTCTCACCTCCCAATGCTTCTCCTGACAACAGCACCAGCACCCTCATGCTGAGACCTAGCCAAGACCTTTTTGACAACCAACCTTGGTGTTGTGAAATCAGGGGATTGATCTGATTCAGACATGGTAATACAGGCAATGATACTGTTTCTGATAAAGAAAGGCCTTTTATTTTCTGGGTGTTCACTGATTTTGATGAGTATGTGCAGAAATGAAGTAACTTGTGAGGGACAGCTCTGAAAAAGCTTATGTCTGTGAATGTGCTGCAACTTGGGTGTTTATATAGGTTCACAAAATGTTGGTTAAAGAAGAGGAGAGGAGGGTTGGTTGGGGCTGTATGGGCAGAATATATGGGGGTGGAAAGGTTGGTGGTCCCATTTTTGGAGGGCCCTACTTTTCATCCTTGTACTAATCATGATGATGATGTCAAGCAAGAGTCATCATGATGATTGCATCTCTTTCTCCCTCAATTAGTTTAGTTGCACCATGAGTAATCAAAATTGGTCAGATAGTTATAAGGAGGGGTGGGCACTGTTCCGGACCGGAATTGAACCGACCAGAACCGATTCGAATTGTATCTTTCGGTTCTCAACATATGGGAACCAATCCTGAAACACCTATGTGAAAAATGTTCGGTTTTGTATTCGATTCTAACTGGTTCGATTTAGAACCGATTATTTTTTGGTCTTGAATTCATGTGCTTGATTTATGAGCCGAATCAAACAAAATTGAGTCCAATTTATAGCCAAAAACATAAATTTTGCAAAAAATTAAAGATAAATAATATACTAGAGATGTACATGTGGCGACGCAGACCGATTTCGGTTCTTTCGGTTACTTACGATTATGAGTTTTGAGAATAAAAAACAAACCAAAATTGAATAGTTCTCTTAAATTTAGAACTAAAATTGAACCACTATCCACAGTTCTAGTTTGATTTCTGGTTCGGGATCAATTCTGGGCTTAAAGTGCCCTTCTCTAGTTATAAGAGCTCGAATTCTTAATTTAATATCTAATATTAATTTGAGTCTAAAAATGGCCTCCACAATAGAAGTTGTTATATCTTACATACAATGTTACTTCAATTTTATGTGATTCTTGATAAATTCTATCCAATTTTGTTTACGGTAACTTCTATCTTGTTATCTTATTATAACTCATTTAATTATAACAGAAATTTAACATAAAATGTTAGAAATGCACTTAAAAATTAAGTAGGCATTGAAGGATATTTTTCGCATTTAACATTTAATCTTTGTTAAATTAATAACAATTACCTTTGATAACAAAATAGAAGTTAAGGTATCGATAAAAGAAAATGAATCTAGTAAAATGAGAATCACCTAAATTTAACTATATTTATATGTATTAACTCATGTTTGATAGAATTATAGGTCTTTTATTTCATCAAAATTTGTTGCTTCTTAATCTTACTAGTATATGATATAGAGTGATAGACTGTTGTTTAATATTTTTTCTTCTCTTAGTTTTTATATAGATTAATAACATGCTAAAACTAATGTCATAATTGAGTAATGAATTATTGGTGATGACTAATGAGTGATGTAATCCATTTGTTTGTTGCTAATATATTTTTTGTATGTTTGTTGTTTATGTCCCTTGTGTTGTGTGTGAAGTTCAATAAAACACAAAGAAAAGAAGTGTCTGGGTTAGGATTTTGTGGTTGGAACCAAATTGGGGTTTAATTCTCTTCACCTAATCTTCAAATGACATCTATCATTAGCTAAGCACTGCGTTTGTTTGTCTTTTTTGTCAACAAACAAGTCTATGACTTTGTGTTTTTAATTAGTTCCATCCCATGTGATATATAATTAAACCCGATTTGTTTAGATATGGCTGATGAGAGTTGTATTAAATAACTTATTTTAAAAAAAAATAATATATGGATGTAAAATTTAAATGGCACAATATTTGGGTCTTCGCGAACATACCATATGATCTCATCTAAGATTGGTGTGTGATGCAATAAGACCAATGTTGTAAAAATCGCTAGACGTTATTCGGGTGGAGAGAGTATTTTGGGGACTAATTGGGAATTAATTAGAAGATAAAACGAATTGAAGGATTAGTAAAAAATTATAGAGAATACTGATTTCTTTCCAAATATTGATTATACATCTTTTGAAGGGGTTTACAGAATTTTCGCTTCTATGAAACGTATGGGTTTCACGACTGAGCTTTCCGATGAAAATGCAATTGGCGACATTTAAGAAAGAGAGATAGAGCGAGCTAATTCTCGTCGAAAACCTTGATGATCTTGTTTTTTTTCATTCCATTTTTTTTTTTCAGTTTCAAATTTTCATTGTAAGTCTCTCCTTTCGTTATCATCATCTCTATCTTCCCTCTCGGGCGATAGTTGGTGGCAATGTTCTGTTGCTTTTTAATAAAGTAATTTGCTGATAAAAAATAAAAGATTAATCGAGGACTAGTCGAGGGATTAATCAAGGATTAGTCAAACTGGTTGATTTTTTTACAACATTGAATAACATATAATTAGCCTATAAACAAGAAATAGTTGAATAAAAATAGGGTAGGGGGTTTGATTTTAGGTGATTGGACCGACCATGAAATTGGAAGTAACACAAATCAATTAGAAAATGGATGTTGTGATGATTACAAAGTGACACCAGTTGATACAAGTCAGCACATTAGCACCATTTGGACAATTGCATATAAATAAGGTTGAACCCATTTTCTCACAGAAGTGCCCATATATATTCTTAGAACATTCTTAAGTCAACTTCTAGATGGTCTGGTGGTGAATCCACCATATATATCTTCATGTATAGTGGGGCATTTAACATTTTGCAGATGGATTGCTAATCCCCAATTGACCTCTTTGTTTTGACTTTTGATAATCCTTGACTAGAATAATCAAAATGATGGCTCTAATGGATTGTGAAACTTGAGGCACAATCACTCTCCTATCAGCTGAATCAATTCAATTTCTTTTTGAAAAGTGAACTCGCATTTGACTCTACTGAAGGTATGTTAGAAATTCTACAAGTGAATACATGTATCATATTGAAAGAGCATGCAATACTTGAGAGACTAATTTTTTAGATCAGATGCATGCTTTGATGTGTATGTAGACTTTCATTCTAATGTGCTCCTTCTCAGTAAGATCCGGCCGGTTATCTACAACAAAGTATTCTTCGTTATGCTGAAAAATACTAATTTCTCCGCCATTTTTGGCCCTTAGGTTTTCTTCTTTTGTTTTCCGTTCTTCCTCTGCAAATTTCAAATATGTGAGGCAGACATTTCGTATGTAACTGTAACACATGGATTTGTAATATGACGTCTCTAAACCATCACTAGTGTTTGAGAATATTAAAATAAATTGTAAATATAATTTATGAAACTATAGTTAAGTTGTCTATATTTTCCTATTTTGATTTGGTCTAATATGACAAAAGTAATGATTGAGTGACAAATTATTGTATTCAGTGATCTAATTGTACATCTTATAGTGATATATATCGGAAACCTAAATCAGGAAAGTTACAGATACACTAAATTAGGAAATTAGGAAACTTTTTAAAAATTTATATTTTAACATCCTACGGGGAGAGTTCAATATCTTTTCAACTCAAAGTGTCAAGCAAATTGATGAACTTGCCGCTGATATTTGGCTATTTGTATCCTTTGAAATTACCCTCGAGTTGACATACTAAATAAAAGTGTTATAAGCCCAACTCACTTAAAGACTTACACATCACAAATGATGGATTAATGCATTGACCTATTTCTCTAAACAATATCGATTTATCACAGCTACTACTAATATAGAATATTTTGTTTTTGATGTATACAAAGAAATAATTATTTAACCATTGGTCATTCATCAGACTTTTAAAATTGTTTTGAAAGAAAATTATTTCAACATAATAATTTGTCGCAATTGACATAAACATTGTCAATTCAATCATCAGTCATTTTAATGGTCATTAAATTCGTATACAAGAAAACAATTATTTTTGGACTGGAGGAAAAAGTGTTGGGTCTTTTATTGCCTCCAATAAGCTGACACACAGGCCATCCATTGAAGCCCAAAAGTGCGGCCCAACCCCAAAGGCCTCAACTGTAAATTCTCTCTCAGCCACAGGTTCAATTTTTAGTTTGAGGTTTTTTGGATTCAATTTATGGGTTTAGCTTATGTTACATGCTGTGTTTTATTTGCAATTTGTTTTGCACAATGGGTTTCTCAGTTCTGACCTTCAATGAGACTGCCATTGTTTTTAGCTATTGTGATTGTTGGGGAAGCACTCCAACGAGAACCACGATAGATGTGAGAATTATGTGAACCAAATTAATATGGGGGCGTCATATGAAAAGGGGTCGGGTTCCATACTATACCCTATAATTGAAACTTGTTGGGGGAGTGGTGTAATGAGGGATAGGCCTTTAAACGATTCGAATCGAGCCTCATTTTGGCATGGCTCGGCTCGGCTCGTGAAAAAAGTGTTTGGCTCGAGCTCGGCTTGGGCTCGAACGAGCTTATGCAATCAAGCTCGAGTTCAGCTCGAAATAAAATAGATAAGCTCGAGCTCGAGCTCGATTCGGTTTACTTAAATTTCAATACAAATATTCATTAAAAATTAGATAAATAATTCATTAAATAATAAATGAGCCAACTTGAGAT
>JAYMTP010005006.1:0-14032 GCA_036897365.1 Geranium brycei
TAAACATCGTTTTTTATGTTTTATAATTTTTTTAAAAAAACTAATTTTTTTTAATACTAAAATCAGTTTTTTATTATTGATTTTATAAAATAATATACTTTTAAAAAAAGTTTGAAAAAATAATTTTTAAATAATTTTTAAATACAAGAGCATTTTCGTCATTTTCGAAAAAAGAGTTTACAGAATTTTCAAAAAACTAACGCCTTTGGGCCTAAGTGAGAAAGTCGTATACTTCAGGTACCTGTTAGAACATATTTGTGAAACGAGGGAGGTAAGTGAAATCGAGTATACTACAAGGGAAGTACATGACATTTTCTTTTATTTGTAATTACATCAAGTCGTATCTACTTAGAAAATATTTCTCATCTTCTTAATTACTAGGATTATGGCTCCACACCTCACTACAAAAGGTAATGATACTCAACTATTGAAGTGTTCTCTTAGGGACAAATAAAAAAAGTTAATTACATATACATAATAAATTATTCTCCTTTGGTATGTTGATGCACAAATAACAAAATTAACCTTTTTTGGGTAAGTTTTGATGGTTATTGTAGATTTTTACGAGTCTTAACTCTCAACTATTTTACATAGGTAAATTATATTAAAATAGATGGATATATACTTATTGTCTAAAAATACCTTTAATTTAGTCTCTTGATATAAAACTAATTTTGAGCCCACGCTTTTCCACTAAGTTGGGAGGCGTCGAGCGATGCGCTCAAGCTTTTCGCATGAAAAAGGAGGACTTAGTGGGATCACCTTGTGCACAACTAGCTAAGAGAAGATTTAGAGTTTTAGGGGAATTTTTAATTGTCAGATAATGTTTGGGAGATCAGGACCTTACCTAAGAAGAGCATCTAAGGAGGCTCATACACACATTAAAGTCCGTCTTTAACCCAAAAGACTAGCTTATTGGGTTTAGGGTTTAATGCGTATATAAATCTTGTACATTGTAATATTCCATTGAACTCACATGTGAACTTAACAATCACCTCCTCCACATTGAGTCTCATCGCATCGAGCTGGATCCTACTAAGCACATACTTTAACTATGGTCTACTCTCCCACAAAAGTCTTTTTCATCCTATCTGGGTCTCTCTCCATGAGAGAATAAGATAATGATATTGGTCTTACCAAACATAGGAGTATCTGTCACACTTAATTAGTAGAGTCTAATAAATCAAGTCTCTGATACCACTATTGAGGAGACCATGGGCTTACCTAGGACGAGCACTTAAAGAGGTCCATACACACATTAGAGTCTGTATTTAACCCAAAAAACTAGTCTATTAAGTTTAAGGTCTAATTTGCATATAAACATTATAATTTTTAATCTTTCAGCGTGAAACTTTGAATTCACATGAGTTAACGGATGATTCTTGAGCAGTGTGGCTCATTCAAGCTCATCATGTTGTTAACACTAAATTTTATAAGCATCTATTACTCCTATCAGTATTGAAATTAGTCTCTATATAAATTTTGTTACACTATCTATCGGTTATAACTGAAATGGGTATTCAAAGAGTCCAATTATTTTAGGGTCCAAATACTCAAATTTATGATAATAATTATCAAAATTTACTATTCATCTAACCTTTAGCGTCTAGAGTTCACAAAATTTTCCCCAAATCAACTTGTCATCTAACTTTTTTTTTTTGCTCTTACTGATGAATTCAAGCTTATCAACATTAATTTTCAAAAAAGCTTATGAATATTAATTTTCAAAAAAGCTTATGAATATTAATTTTTAAAAAAAATCAAAGTTAATTAAGAATATATTTTAATAATTCTTAATTTTCTCTTGATCATGCATGATAATTTTGTGTTCAATCGAGTTTATGGCCTATCATAATTTTCACCACTTCAATTAAATAATTTCGTGGGATCTTTGAAACCCAATCTCTAAAATCGGCACCTTTCTAAAATGTTAAAATATTAAACTTTGTCAAGTGGTCCAAAAATCTACTCTCATACCATGATAATAAATGCATTAATTTTTTTAAATAATTACATAATTTTCTTGCTCGAAAAATTTCACAATCTCATGCATTTAGCAATATGTGAGCCCACGACCCTCTTCAAAAATTATGCGTCTAAACCGTTACTGTATTATTGTAGACATAATAATTGCATTATTAAATATAATAGTTCGTACAACCATTTTTATGTGTACATTTGTACGTTTGATGATCATTACTTTAATATTTATAATTACTTTAATTTTTTGTTTGGCCAGTTAAAAAATAATAATTGTGTAACTCAAAAAAATAAAAATAAATAATTGTGAGTAGCCTTGGCGTAGTGGTCTAAAACACTCTTTTCTTGGCTTCAGTCAGGGTTTGAGTCATGCTGCATCATGTGAAGTCGTAGTAACACTATTGGTGAGTCATGCTGCATCATGTGAAGCCGTAGTAACACTATTGGCAATTGCAGATGACCAAGTAATTCGGGTCCGAATCTCAATTTTTAACCCTACACCTGATTTCCAAATCAACCATATAAGAGATACACTGTAAAATAGTGAGATACATGTCACACGTCACAAAGCAAACTCGAAAAAAACAAGCAAATTTGAAAAAATTAAAAACAATTCAAAATCTGTATAGCAGCCTTTACAACGCTACTTTCGAATAATTCTTGTGTTCAATTGCACAAGTGATTAGAAAAAGATTTCAATTTGAATAATTATAATGTTGAATACGTGTTTGAGCAGTGGGCGCCGCAAATGCAACTGATGCTTATCAATAATCCGAACTGGATCGGAATAACCAACGGCCATCTGACGCGTGGCAGCTCCTCGATCACTCGTACGTGTGGGGTCATAGGATAACTATGTATGGGCGATGGTGTTGTGGGATTTGCTCAAAATGGGTTTTGTCTGTTTCATGTTTCAAATCACTCATTTCTCAACTTACTTGAATCTTCTTCCGATTCGGCTTGTCGATATGGATTTGTCACGTGTACTAACCAAAGACAATTGATATCTTCGGTGAAAAGGTAAATAAATTATTTGTGAATCATAATATTACAACATTGTTCAAGTTAGGGAGAATAAATCTCTTGTCCAACACCTAGTTAGTTTTAGAAAACAACAAGTCTCATAGGAGAGAAAAAAAGGAGAGGAGCACCTAATAGCTAAGGCCACCACCAGAAGACAATATGATTCAACCACTATTCGAGTTCTCCCGTTAGCACGGATCCAGCAAAGAGCTATACGGATGGATAAGGACAACGCCATTGCCGACCCGAGCTTGAAGTTCTTTTGGCAAAAACTATCTTTCCATGCGAATCTTTAAGTGCTAGACCTAATTCATGCACTCTTATACTATGATGAACAGTCTTGTCCATGTTCATTTTGGACCATCCCAACGGTGGTTTCCTCCATCGGTCTACAGGCCAATGAATTCTCATGGCGGAAGGGCCTAAAGAGGTGGACTTCGAAGCTAACCAGTTTTGTCTTTCTGAGTAAGCCTCATGTCAAATTCTGTCTAAACGAAAACTGTCACTTTCCCATATCACATTCTTTATACTTTTCCGTACCGACCACCAAAAGAAGCACCATAATATCAGCCCGTCAGTACTTAAAGATAACCGGAATGAGTTGAAATACGCCATGAAAGAAGTGTCAGGAGGCCAAAGAGGCTATTAGAGGATTAACTCAACTAAAAATTTAAGATGATAGTTGAAGGATTAAATATAGTTTTATACACTAACACGCGCTCTCACGGATAAGCCCGTCTTTAGGTTTGAATGTGTACTTTTTAGAATATGAGATTGAGGAGCCCATTAAAAGTTAGATGACGTTTGAAGACAAGTTTGACAGAAGTCCAATGAAAAAATGAGATTCGAACCCGTGTCTGTGAGGTATTGTCTTTAATACCATATTAGAGGAACAACTCAACTAAAAACTTAAACTGATAGTTAAAAGATCAATTATAATTTTATACTCTAAAAGTGTCAATATTATCGAGCATGGAATTAAACCATATATTTTTTTTTCTAAAACTACCTTGTGAATTATAATTAGTCGTACTAGTTCACAACCATATTAAAATTTGTACCTATCTAAATCTAAATTAAAAAGCTTTTGTTGAATTACAAAATGACATATACAATTAAGTGATAATTACATAAATTTATCTTTATTAACTTGAAAGTTTGTCTATTGTTTTTTTCAACTTTATTTTACACTATTAAATAAAAGTAACAGACAATTCAATTCAATATTTGAGGTTGCATAACAGTCGTGTGACTTTTTATTTTTTAAATAACAAAACTGGAAATAAAAAAAAAATTTCCGTAATTCAAAAAAATTTTAAAAAAAATCTACAAATTTTGTGTGAATTGGAGAGTTCTCCTCATAAAAAGTTGAACCATAAATAATTAAATATATCGGTACCATATGCACCGTTAAATAAGGGCAAATTATTTATTTATTATTTTATATATAACATCATGAACTACCGGTAAAAGTCCACGTGTAAACCAAATTAAACGGCCACAATTTTTATTTTTTTGTTAATTGAAGTTGTATGCAAAAATGGTGTAGCAATAGTAATTTTACCCCATGATTACAAGATAGGTTATTAAATAAGCTCTCACAACCCATTATTACTCTATTTTTGTTTAATATGATAACGGGTCGGGTTTGGCTACACTTGTACACGTTCACTTCATGTAGGTGTCCTACTCTCTCAAAACCCGATGGATACGAATTTTTACGGAAACCCAACCCAAATAATGTAATATTTTTAAATGAATATTTTTAAATTATTTAATATTTAAAAAAATTAAATGGTATATGGGTCGGAATTGGATCGGGTGTAAGCCAACCCTTACCCGCTCAAAGAAACATGTTCAAAAATCCGATCCGAACGAACCCAAAATTTTTTTTTCAAATTTCATCCGTTAAAATTAGAGCGGATGCTTCTAATATCCGTCTGAATTTGAAAATTTTTGACGTGACAAAACAACCACTATTAGTTGCCAAGTCGATTAGAGATGCCAAAAACTGCACAACATTATCGCATACACATTAGCCACTTTCTCATCTCACGGTCACTCCACTTGACAACGACACTCTCTCTCTCTCTTACTAATTTGTCGGCTCTGCTTCGATCTGTTTTGTTGTGCCGATGATTCGGATATAGCTATATGTCTACGTGGCAATTTCAATGTTCACATCAATTCACAACGAGCCTACAACTTGAAGTCTTGAACCTACTACACACAAGTTGAAGGAAGTGGTACAAATTACAAAAACTGCCGTCACTTGTTTGTTTTATATGTACATTAATTAGCATATTTTCCACGTTTTGAAATGATGAATGAGCGCACGAACAAATGTCTTCAGACAGCTCAGTGGTAACAGTTCAGTGCAAGTACAACATATGTACAACTAACAATATATGCGTGAGATGCGTGTTGTCGACAACTGTCTTCTTTTATAATAAGCTAAAGTTTTGCCGCCGAACGAACTTATGTTTTTACTTGCGGGCCGCATTCAAATTGGTACGGATATTACTATTTTAATTAATGCAATCCTTTAACTAATAAATTTTCTATTCTTATGTATATGTTTTATATAAAAGGGGAGATTAAACTACAAAATCCCTGGCAACTTACCTCTCTAAAAAAGCCCCACAACTCTCGAGATTTTCTAGGTCACCGGAAGTGCAGCCTTTCAGGCCAGGCTTTCCAGTGACCGCTCCTTTCCTTTTCTTTTTGTTTTTAGGCTTTTGTTGTGTTTTTTGGAGGACCCCAAGATGGATCGGATCATGTATGAGAAGGGAGGGCTCTTCGAGAACTAGATATGTTTTTGCAGATTTGGGTTGTCTCTGTTGGAGATTCCTTTGCAAGCGGAGCTCGAAGGAGGAGGTAGAGTTGGTGGTTGAGGCTCTAGCAGCACAATCGACCGTAGGGGGTTGTTTCTGGTTTGGGTCTCTAGTGTTTCGAGGCGTGCGAGATCCTCGAGAGCATCCTAACGGCGGCGTTGCAGGGGTTGCTCGTGACCAGTACGAGGGTTTTGGGTTTGTTTCTAATCTTTTTAGATATGTTTGTTATTTTTTAGGGTTTGCAGTAAGTCTCCGTCTTTGTGACGTGTCTTCCGTTGTTTTGCGGTGTGTCCCGCAGTTTGCGGTTGAGGTTTTTTGTGATCGTGGTGAGTGGATACCAAAAGATCTGTTAAGGTTGTGAGATATGTTCTCTGAGTAAGTTATGGAGTTTCTCCATCCAGCTGAGGTGGAGGTCAGGGTGCGAGAGAAATTATTCGTCTGTTTAGCTTTGATTTTTTCAGTTTGGGAGTCAAGTGTAGGGTTGTCCCACCGCCTCTTAAATCACGGTTAGAACTATACACTATTTTTACGTAAAATCACGATAACTAAAATTGTTACTAATCACTACAGTTAATAATACAATTTTACATAAAATCACGATAAACAGAAGAATGCTAATAATCACTACGATTAATTTTTTATTTTTTTGCGCGTTAGTTAAAATTAGTAAAAGAATTACTTTTTGGTATTATGTGAGTGGCAGGTAACTCTAATTTCTTTAATACCAAAATGTCATTAGTATTAATAATAAAACAAATGGTCAAAAATTAATGGGGTATTATCATCTTCCGTGCAGAAATTTAGAATTCATCTTCGATGAGACTGTGAAGTGGTGGCATGAAATTGGTTCATGTACAATCTACTACTAGCTAGTGGATGGAGTTCTCGAGAAGGGATGAGATTTTATGAAATTTGTCGGTACGGGTGATAGTGGAGACACTCTTCATGAGGCTGTTGGTGCGAAAATAGAGGACGAGTAAGAGGATTTTCTCAGTACCGTTAGTGATGCAATGAGTGAGGCGCTTGTAGAGTTGGCCCTTGCGGCCTGTCCGAGGAGATCGATGAGTTTTTTTGTCTTGAATTTGAACTCGATAGCGAATTGGGATTGGATCCAATTCGACAAAATAAAAAATAAGGGTTGTCGTCATGATGATGTAACGCCCTTCATTAAAGATTAGTCTTGATTACTAAACAATATTTACTTTAGAGAAAATAACACTTTACTACACATAATTGTTTCACACTTTATTAACTATAACTATTTTTTCTCTTTTTAGCACCCTAACTTATATTTTGGTACAAACGTTAGCATGACGTTATATTTAACGTCTAAAATCGGTCATATTCTGACATGCGACATTTTGATCATAGAAAATCCCTAAAATACCCCCATCTATTGTATGTTTAGGGTTCATGGAGTAACAAATCTCTCTCTCTTTTCTTGACCTAACCCTGCAAAATTTCGAATTCATTAATAAGCAATATGGTGCATACCATTTTTGTCATTGCAAACCTAGATCAGCAAACATCATCGATCTCCTCTGTTAAATTTTGGATTACAAATCTTCATTAACAAATGATATACTGAAAATAAATATATTTTCATAATAGAAGGTTCAAGCGTATTATCTATTTATCTTATTCAAGTATGACGGTAGAAAGGATCACCATGTTGGGTTTAGTACTCTTTCAAAAATTCTGGTTTTCTTGATATTATTAAATTTCATTAATTTTATTAAATGAAATTTAAATTGAATTTAAAACAAAAGTAAAAAGCGGAAGGAAGATGAAGCATTGTTCATTGTTGCTACCGTTTTGTCTCTTGATTTCTCCCGTTTTCATTCCCTTACACTTGTTTAATTCTCCTTTTGCTCTATTTCTCGGGGTCGGTTTCTTGTCCCTCGCTTTTGTTGGCTTGTTTTGTTTGTTGTTGAAAAATGTTAGTTTGGTTCTGTTTTGAGACAAACGGAGAGGGACAATGAGCTCTCATGTCTTGTGCCGAGAATCAAAATAATCAGTTTTCCGATATTTCATGTTTTCCTTCTTGTGTTCGGTAATTCTTTCGACACAGTTCTTATAGTTCAACTCATGATATCGTTATATCCCGAGAAACTATAAGTATTCGAGGTGTATGTAGTTTTACGCAGATCAGTCTTGAAACTGTATAGAACGCAAACGAATCAAAAATGTAGAGTGGTCCGACGAAACTCATCATCGTCAACAAATCTGTTTTCCTCCGAAAGAAGATTTTATGGTGAGAATCAAGTCTCGAATAAAACTAATATATATATATATCGAAATGGCCAACCATCACAACAACAATCATAATTTTCATACATCTATAACTCCGGTTATACCCTTCAAACAATAGCAACACGAATTATAAATATTGTCGACTATCGTTGTTTTCCGTTATAATTTTCATTCTAATCATATTATCGTTTACCCGTATATTTAATAATAAGGTTGTGTAATTTAGTTTACCTATTAAAAATATAAATCATAATAAAAGAAGAAGACATGTGTGTGAAAGTGGTTATGAGTGCCATGATTGTGAAGTTTCATCAACAAGTCAAATCTATCTCTTTTCCTTTTACCCTATTTGTCATCTCCACGTTTTTGTGTGGAGAAGAAGATTAACGACAACTCTTTTAATTTACGATAAAAATAGACATTATTCAAAATATATCTAATGTTGAGATTTGTATGGTTGACATTATAGAGAAAGATCAACCTGAGTAATTTTTATGTATTAATAATAACTTTACAATATAACAAATCTTTGAATTTTTTAAAGCGTTTTACTAAATATATTTCATCAAACTAAATGTGTAAAATATCCAAATAAACACTGAATGTGTAAAAGCATATAAGCAAGAGGTAGGTGCATATTGGAAGAAGAAAATTCAATTTACTCGTGTCTTTTTGGAGTGTGGCTTAGCTTTTATTGACAATTTCAATTTGACAAATCACTTAAAATTTCCAATGGTTGTTCTGACATAGTCCAAGGTTCTTTTTATATATTAACATGTTTTCTTCAATTTTCTCAAAACTCAAACAAAAGGCAGAGGTTTATTTTATTTTACTTTTTCCAGTTTTGACTAACCAAACCAACCATTACAAAATCTCAACCGGAAGCTAAAGGCATTACCAACTCAACTATGGAGTGCCGACCTCTTTATTTGACGACAAAAAAGGTATTCATTAACCCATTTCTCGTAGATACATAGATTGAGTGTTCAATTTGTACACAAATCATTATATAAATTGACGGTTATTCATGTAAAAGCAGTCACTTATAATGCAAAACCCTTTTAAGTTCCTTTGTTGATAAAGTAAATGGAAAATCGCAAAAACTCTCAATATGTTATTTCACTTTTGCATAAATTCTTCGCATGTTGTTTTTGTTACAAAAACTCTTTGTCCATCTCGTATTCTTTTTCACCATCAATATAATTCCGTTTAAATAGATGAAAATCTTAAAAATATTTTTATAATTCCAAAAAATACACTTACAATTTAATATTTAAAATTGCAAAAACTTTTAGTATATTATTACACTTTTGCAGAGAGTATACAATGCATTTTTTTTAACAATAAGAATAATATACATATAGAATCAAAATATAAATTATCTTATATAAAAATAAATAGTTTTCACCTAAATAATCTCCTATGCTATTAGAATATTTTTAAATTCATTAAATTAACGATATTTGAAATTCGAGAAAATTTTATTTTTATAAGAAGTTCACATCTTTGGCAAAATAAAATAAAGTATTTTACCAACGCTTGCTTGGCTAATTGGTTAAACACTTAAATTTTGGTCCAAAGGTCATGAGTTCGAGTTACGCTGCGGTATCTCGTCTTTGTTTTTAACTTATATTTGCGAATAAAAAAAAATGAAGACTCTCCTAATTCATATGAGCATCAGCTTTATATATAAAATGCACACCTAACATTTATTTGGTTGGTTGCTGAATTGAACATTCATTTGCTTTTGATTAATTTATCAGTAATTGAAACTTCTTTTTGAAACTTATTGTACGGATTACACGTATATCATGTCGTACCATCGTCTAATAATTGGACCAGATCATGGTCGACCCATCTTGTTTCATTCAGTGTCAATTAAAATATGAGTATTTTTAGAATTATAATTTTACGTTTAGAGTAAAGTTTAGCATAATAATGCATGAAAGAGACTTTACAATAAAGTTCTCGCGCTGTCACAAAGTACCGAGCTTTCTGTTGGGCCTTACATCAATGGGCAATTGAGAATTCCAAATGGCGGGTACTGAACACAGTCCACCTACGTATAATGGGTCAGGCCCAACTAACTGTACTAAGCCCATAGAAGAGGCCCATGTTAAATGGCTGGACACTAACAATTTTGTGTATCGATTCTTGATCATTATTTGTAAACCTTTCTCTTTGATCAAAAGAGAAAGGAAAAAAAAGACTAATCCTCCTGTCTTAAAGTAGATGTTATATAAAAATATACATATAAATTGTTTCCTTGAACTTTATAAGAAAGCATGATTCTTGTTAGTATGTTTCCTGTTGCTTGGATTTCTACATATATTTGTTTTTCTTGTATTCTTAGAGGGTTTTATATCAAATGAATTAATTTCTCTTGCTTCTCACTTTGCAGGTCCATCTATTTCCCCAGAACTTAGGACAGAGCGATGAATGTCTCAAATACTGTTTCACCTTCTCATGTCAACTAGGAGTGGGCATGGGCTGGAAGCCCAGATTGTTCAGATTTTCATATTGAAAAAAACGAAATTAGAAACGATGAATATGAAAATGCCAGTTCTATTTTTTTGGGTTTTAGTTCGGTTCTGCCGTTCTTTTTTTTTAGTTCAGTTGGGGAGATCCGGGCCTTACCTAGGAGAAGCACCCAAGGAAAACTCACATACACATTATAGCCCACATTTGACCAAAAAGACTAGCTTATTGGGTCTAGGGTCCAATGTGTATGTATAAACTCGCCTTATATCTTGAAATCTTCTGATGTGGGATTTTGAACTCACATGTGGACATAACAAGTCTAAAATATTACTCTTAAAATTGTAATGATATTACACCATGTTTTTGCTTATTTATATAGACAATTCAACACACCTGATTTTATTTAGGCTAAATAAAAAGAGATTACATTGCATTTTAAAATTCAATACACATTTGATTACATTACATATTAGTAATTATTAATCAGTGTTGAACACGTGGGTTTCCTCTTCGAATACTGACAAAGGGTTTAAAAGACTGATAACACAGTTTTCCGAAAGTCGGTCAGAACAGAGGGTTTTCCTGATTCACCGATAAAAAAATCAGTATTGAACATCATATGAGACTGTGATGGAGATGCCCCCACATGTACTAAATTTGACCAGTTTCGAATTATCCGGGTAGCCAAGATTTTTTTTTGTGGACAAACTCATAATCCAAACCAGAACCCTCTAAATTGTCGTTAATAAATATGAGACCAACCCAAAACACCATGAGCTAAACTCTTGATGTCCGGTCCGGTTCGGCAGATCAAAATCCGGTTCGGCTATACAGTACTCACCCCTGGTGTCAACACAGACTCATGTGCTAGGAAAATAATTGGACAATTGGATACTTTTGATGGATATGCATGACATGTATATATCAATTAGTTTCGAATATAGGATATCCTATTCAGTGATACATTATTAGGCACATCACTTTCTCCTGCAGGCAACCTCAAAATGGAAGTTCCATGTGCCTGTAGCAGGCAACAGTACAATGACAATGAGTCTACACATACTTTTGCCCCAACATTTTCACCACAAGTCCTTGTAATGAGCTTCTAATGAGTGGGAAATTAATTAAACTTCCCAAAATGGTATAAAAGTTTTGCCTCCATGGACAATCATTGAACTCATACAAACCCAAAAGTCACAAGTGATAAAAACAACAAAGTCCCCACCATCTCCTTTCCAAGTTGTGACTTTCACAAAAATAATGAACCTCTGAGTACGTGGAGGACCTATAAATACACATACAAGCACATGGGTGCATGTTATTGAGTCACACGTAACATACGTAGAGAAATGTCCTGAAACTAGTGTGAGAAGGAGGTGAGTTTCATGTGTTTTCATGGGGGACCTGTGCTTAAGGGTGTTCAAAAAAAACGAACCAAAGAAAACCGATCAAACCAAATTGAACTCGTCGGTTCGATTAACCAACCGGTTCGGTTCTATGAAAAAACGAAAATAATTAATTCAATTTTGGTTCAATTTATTAAAACCGACCAGAGACCGAACCGACCGACCAGTTCAACTTTACCCTTTACTCTCAATCAATATGCACCGTTTCCCTTTCAGCTTTTGATATTTGTTTGAAAATCAAATAGAAACCGTTCTTCACGTGGCAACCATTCACAGCATCATGTTAATTTTTTATTATTTCTTTTAAAAAGCAAGCGGCAGATGTGTCCCTTCACTTTCTTTCTCTGTGTGCTTCTTTTATTAATTATTAAATTAATTTAGTAGTTACAGACTGTAACTTACAGCTATTATCTATTAATATTATTTTAATCAAAAGAAAACATAAAGCGTGACTCTCTCTATTCTTGTTCCAAACAATACACTCACTTCACAAACCCATCGGTAACAATGGAGATTCAGTTTCCAATCCCCACCGCCAACCATGAACTCTCGCCTGAGCATACAAGAAAGGCATCTCCAGCGTCGACCCCATGGACTTCGGCGTCGGCCGGAGCCAAGGGACCGGCTTCGACGTACTTCCTCTCTTCTCTTCTTCATATTTGGGCTGGAGTCGGTTCTAACCGAAAACCGACCGAACCGATCGGTTCGGTTTGACAAACCGACCAAATTTAAATGGTTCGATTTCGGTTTAGCTTTTTGAAGAACCGAATTAGTCGGTTCGGTTTCAGTCGGTTCAGTTCGAATTTTGAACCGTGAACACCCCAACCTGTGCTCAAGTTGTAAATATTGCAACATTTATTCTTTGAAAAATGGGTTGAAATGACAACATTGTCCCTCAATTTAAAAATTAATTTTTTTATAAAATATTTTTTAACCAAAAAATTTGATTACAGAAATTTTAATTAGAACATAAAAATAAAAATAACTAATAAATATTTATTCATGAGTTTTCTTTATAAATAATAATACTTGATTTTAGGGGTGTTTTTGTCATTTTTTAAATAAATGCATACCCTTAATTTTGCAAGAAAAGAGAAAGTTTAAAGCACAAGCCAGCTAAATAATTGTGGAGGCCTAAAGCAAAATTTACAAACAATAAATTATGACCTATATTTTTATACCTAACATTTGATTGGGCTTAAATTATTAACAGAGTTTATCATATTTTTAGTGGGCCTAAAGCGCTTGCATTAATTGCAACCCCCTAGAGCCGGCCATGTTAAAGCATATTCTTGGCATTAACTTGATACACATCACACTATTACGAAAACGTCACGATTTTTTTAGGGGTGGAGATTTTGAACCCGAAATCAGAATCGAATCGGGACCGAATCGAAGCTAAGAATCGTGGCTAATAGTTTGATTTTCATTATGTATTTAAGAGAACCATTCAATTCCGGTTCAGTTATAATTCTAAAAATTAAGAATCGTCTATTAATCGATAAGAATTAGACTGGTTTGAGTTGACACATGAACTGAAAAATGAATGTCGATGATATGTTATTTATCTTTTATTATTATTTTATTTGCAAACTTTATATTTCGATTGAGTTGTAGCAATTGAATTTACTGTTCGATTTTCGTTAGTACTTGTTATAATTACAAATGAAAAGCTTTTGCCTATAAATCATGATCAAAATCATCTAATTCGGCACATAAATCAATTAAATTATATATTAAGAATCAAATAGTCCAATAGGCAATATGGTAAAACTGAAAAACTAAACCATAGAACCAAGTTAAGAACCGAAATATTCATTCACATCACGATTCCAAGTCTGGTTCCTAAAAGTTAAGAACCAGAGAGTCTGGCCCAGTTCTGGGCTCGTCCGGTCAGGAGCGGATCCAGAAATTTTTTTAGGGGGAGGGGGCAAAATTTCATACTAATTTTCTTTTTGACGATTTTTACCACCAATTATAACTCAACATGCGTTCAAACTCGGCTCGAAATAGATTAGAACTAGCACATATCGAGTTTTTAATATACCAAGAGGT
>JAYMTP010005007.1:0-14031 GCA_036897365.1 Geranium brycei
TATGTTCATATGCTGCTGGAATTTTCTGCATAAAGATCCGGTTTTAATTTACGGGATTCCATGGTTAATTTACGTTCATTGCATGAAATTGAATCGATGGAACCCATGGAATTCCTTCACCAGGGTGGGGGAGAGGGAACAACAAGCTTGAGCAAAGCTCTTTGGTCACAAACGTGAAGTTTTTGTGAAAAATATCTAAGGTGTGACACTTGCCAGCCTTCATATGTTGAATGGAATGAATGATGGCTTCTTGAGTATCCCTAGATTACGTATCAAAGATAAGTAGCTGAATAATGTAATAATTTCATGAATAATTTTATTTTGTGAAAAATATTTTAGCCCACCAGTTACATGTACAAACCACATAATTTCAATCACCCCCTTCTGGTGAACCATTGATCGGAGGCATGACTGATGTATAAATAGATACATCACAGAACATGGACCATGGTAATGAGCTATCTGGGAAGCAGTTGTGTGATACTATGAGAAGTATTGACATGAGTTGAATCATTGGTAGGAATAGGATTTAGTGATTGTTTGGACGATGATGTCTCAGCTGAAGCCTTGCTGCCTTTGTACACTCCCGGCTTTGTCAATACTTTATCCTTGAGATGAACTTCTCTGGAAAGCATCTCCACCACTTGCTTTATCGTTGGTCGTTGGTTTGCCGCTTCTTGGATGCAAAATAGACCGACCTTAATGAAGCGCAATGCCTCGCCTTCCGGATATTCTATCAGTTCTGGATCCACCAGCTCCAGAAGCCTTTCTTCTTCTTTCAGCTTCCATGCCTGCAATACCAATACCAATAACAATATCATATTTTTCAGCCACCTTTTTCACATTCATGTTCATTGTAATGAACTAAGTGTATAGTGATGCCAAGAAAGGTACCCATTGCACGAGAAGCAACAGCTCCTCCCCAAATGCTGCCTTACTACTGCTTCTCCCGCTGACAATTTCCAGTACAAGCACCCCAAAACTGTATACATCCGCCTTCTTTGTAAGCTGTCCTAACAAGGCATACTCTGGGGCCAGATATCCCCTACACCCACATAAAACGCCATCAAAATATAACTACATTTTGCCACACGTAAGAGATTAAGGGCACACAACCGCCTTCTTACATTGTGCCGGCCACCTGAGTACTAATATGAGTGACATTGTCTGGGAAAAGTTTAGCCAGCCCAAAGTCTCCTATTTTAGGTTGAAAGCTCTTGTCGAGAAGTATATTACTAGCCTTAATATCCCTGTGGACAATATGTGGCTCCGCTTCTTCATGAAGAAATGCAAGACCGCAAGCTGTACCCAAACAAATAGCAGCTCTCTGAGACCAATTCAGCAGAACAAATCTACTTCTAGAACCTGAAATTATAACAGCTCGACATTAGCGTGACCTGAAAATCTGCTAACTCGTTGCCTGTTCCATTATTTTGTACAACCTCGTAAGTTTTGCATATTTTAATCACATACAGTATAAAATATGTAACTCGTCTTAGTTGACTGGCAGGAACGCCTAAGAAAAAGAAAATAGCAGGTGTGCTAGACTAGACATGAGTCACCTCTTCTTAAAATATAAATCTTCCAAATGAAATAGTACTTACAAATACAACTTCTCCGGATAATTACCAAGTAAAACACGGGCAAGGCTGTTGTTCTCCAGGAATTCGTAAACCAATATCCGATGATTGCTCTCAACACAACATCCAAGGAGTTCAACAAGGTTCGGATGCTTTATATTTGATATCATATTAATCTCTGCCAGGAATTGTTGTGTTCCTTGGCTAGATTCGGCCGACAAACACTTGATGGCGACCTGAGTGCCATCTCTTAAAACACCCTGCGGCCATAAACAGATGATGAAGGGGCTAAGGGAAGACAGCTAGCTAGAATGATTATTTATCTCACCTTATAAACAACTCCATAACCACCTCCACCTATTCTGTTTGGTGGATGGAAGTCCATTGTCGCTGATCTTAGTGAATTGTAAGAAAATACCCTCACATCGTTCGTAACTATCCCTAACAATGGATAAACACAATCAGGGGATATCTTTGATATACTGATAAATTATGAATCTAAATTCAACACCACCTGAAGTTAAAGGGAAAAGAGAATAAAATCTATGATTTACAGGGCACACTGCTGCTAACCATATAAAATTGCAAAGCGATGTTATGAAACTCCCGAGATCTCCCCGAGAATTTGGTAAAATCAAGTTGGCCGAGTTTTAAAACTTGTTCTCGGTAGTTCAACTTTACCGAGTCCTTACTCGATCAAAATTTGTCAAATTTTATTTTTAAATTTTACATGTACTTTGAAACTGTTCTATAATTTGCACCGTTTTTTACCTTATAAAGCTGTTTGAAAATATCTTATTTTACTAGAATATTGTAATTTATGTCTCTTCGAGTTCTCCTCAATTACGAGTTTTAAAACCTTGATGCAAAGTGAGCGCAAAATGGTTTTCCATTCAGGCTATATTTTTGCTATACTGAGCCTCCTGAGCTGTATAAAATGTTTTAAAACATAATTACTAGTTGAGGGTATGAATCTAAGCCCAGTTTTAATTCCAAGATATTAGCAGGCAGGCTATGTGTAACCAATCCATAAAAGTATTAGCTGTAAGATAGTTGATGACACTCTATTCATCATCATCATCATCATCAGAGAATCTAAACAAGTAAGCTTCCATTGGAACAAGGAATTTTTCTACCTAAATGGGATCATGAAAGAATACAACTAAATTATTTGAGATTTTGTATCAACAATTTAATACCAAATCAAGCAAGAGAAACATTGAAGAACATGAAATTTGAGAAGAGTGATTGATCAATCTCATATTTTTACCTTCAATTTGGGGCTGCCCTTCACCATCCTTACCTCCACAACATTTCAATGATCCCAAGCAGCTAAAACTCATTTTGCTGTGCCTCTCCAAATCCAAATTCAAGCTATACCACAGTTAACCACATATTTGCAATCCTAAGCCAACAAAAAAGAGTTCTCAATTTGATATTTACCACTTAATGCAACCAGACAAAAAGTACTAAACTTAATTAAACCCAAATCAGCATAAGCAAAAGACTGAAATTGAAAGTCAACCTGCACTGTAAAATAAGATCCCTAAAAACCAATAAATTACCAACAGAAGCCAACCCAGAGGTGCAATCATAAGAGAGAGAGGCAATAAATTCCCAGCAGAAGCATGCAATTGCAAGAAAATATATGGAAAACATTACACAGCATGAACACATCCACAAACCTGAAATGGGAGAGAGAAATGGTGGGCAAGACCTAAATCAATGTCAAACCAAACATACTAGTAATGGGAGAAATGTGAGGACAAGAATTGAACAGAGTTGGGCTTAGCTATGTGTCTGCTTTCTTCATCAAGGGTTTGAGGGAAATAGAGAGAATGGTCCAACTCAACAGAAATAAAGAGAGCATTAAACACAAAGTGCTTTGTGTTGTGATGAAATTGAAAAGCAAAGAAAATAAAATAATAACAATAGAAAAGGGGGCTTTCCTCATATTGATGAGAGCTGTTGAGCAAATTGTCAAAACCACATATGAGTTGTGGCTTCAACTCATAACCTGTCATCATAGTGACCTCACCACGCACGTCACCGTATATTTTCATCCATCTGTTTTTGTAGTGATAACATTCACACGTCGTATAGCAATTGGGGCATAGTCTTTTTGAGGTTGTTTAGATGTTTCGCGGGGACTTCGAGCTAAGGAAACTTTGGCAAGTTCATGACTCCATTTTTTTTCTTAAAAATAAAATGAAAGGTTAATCGTTAGAACCTGTCTGTCGATATCAGTGTATAAACTTGGAGCAGATGACCGGAATTGAGAAAGAATTGCGCTGTGGTATGAAAGCTACTAGTTTGAAAGAAATTTCTCCGGGTTGGACTGTGGTGGCGATCGTGTGTCGGTTGCCTTCTCCGAAATCAACACGGTTATCACTCTGCCGTGCACCCACTTGCACCTCATAGTTTGGAACTTGTAGGACATATCCCAAGAACAAGTAAGGGAAATGAACAGACTCGTATATCAGTCACACCAAATGAACGAACAACAAATCAGAGCTTCTCTAATCATAAAATCATGAAGCTTAGGTCGAGAGAAATATAATCAGAGCCTTTTGCATAGAGATTTTCGTATATCAGAGTTCTCTCAAATGTCAAGAGCTTCTAGTATTTATAGTATGCTAGATAAGACAAGACATTTAATAGGGCAATAAAAAAGAATTAAAGGTCTGAAACTGATGCAATGAAATTGAGTTTAAATATGTGGAACTAACGCAATAACAACGAGATTAATTGCCTTTTCAAATTTCAACAGAAAAATGATTTCTTTCACAAATATATTATTTGCTTGCACCGTATGTTCTCTACCAAAGCCCATGCCTAAGTACGACCTGAACGAATGGCAACGAGGGCGGTACGCGTGTGAGTTTGGCTTAAACCACAAGTTACCCCTTAGGCCCACACAAACTAATAGAAACCAACAATTCCCACAAAGGTCTTGCAATTAAGTTTAGCGAGATAGGGAGTTCTTGGATAGTGCAAGATTACAATACTTAAGTGTCATTGTCTTTCAACTTGAATTGAGGGAACAATTTATTGTAAAACAAGTGAATTTCATCTTGAATTTGTATTTTCAGTTAAGACACACACAACAAATCATCTTATCTTCAAATCTTACAAGTTCCGCAATACCTGATTCACGATTTTAAGGTTATGCGTACAGATCAGTCTCTTGATTGCTCTACGAAGAATTTTTCAAGTCTTCCATAGATAAGAGCAGCTCAAGCTCGATTCGTTAAATATTCGGCGCATGCTCGTTAAAAGCGAGCTGGAGCGAAATTCGAGCTCAAAGTCAGGCTCATTTAATAAACGAGCCGATCTCAAGTCTGACCTTCTAAGGCTCGATAGGCTCGCAAGCCAACTCGTTTAATATTTAATTTACATATACTTAAATAATATTTTTTTTTTACCTTCAAATAAATATTTAAAATCAAATTAAATTAGGCGAATCGAGCCAATCCCGAGCTTGATCATTTAGTAATTAATTATATATTTTATTTAATATTATTTTTAGTTTTTGATAAATATTTGTATTGAAAATTAAGTGAACCGAGCTCGAGTCGAGCCGAACTCGAGCTTCTCTATATTCTTTCGACCCAAGCTCGAGCTTAGTTGTATAAACTCGTTCGAGCCCGAGCCGAGCAATTTTTTCACGAGTCGAGCCGAGCCCTGCCAAATAGAAGCTCGATTTGGCTCGTTTACACCCCTACTTGATACGACGAAGACGCTCTCCATTTATAGAAAGAAATTCTATTACATACATCTAACGATTTTATAGTTTCTAGAGTCTTATTTAATGTTATAGTAACATAAACTAACATCCACACCTCATACTCAATATGATTGAATTGAGTTTGTATTTGAGATGATTCTTGAGAGACTTTCTCACGCTCCGAGTTCTCCGATGGAACATTTCATGTCTCCGAGTGAATGAGACATTGAAGTGCTTAAAACACTTTGAATCTCAAATTGAATAGGAAGTGGAAGCGGTCGGCATGTTTCGTCTCTCCAACTGAATGGCAAGTGGAAGTGATCAGGACGGGCTAACTATATCTAGTCAAAACGACGTTGATTGTTGGAGCAAAACATGAATTATAGGTCGATCGGAAAAAAAATTGGTGGAGTAGATTAAGAACTGGAGGTCGATCAAAGCGAAGTTGGTCAGGCCGATTCTAGATCAACTACCAATGGAAATCACAATGCTGAATTTGACCGGTCGAGGTTGTTAATGTTGTTATAGTGTGCGAAAGGAAATACCATGAAGGGGACTGGTAAGTGTAAACTTAAGCTCTTTTCACCTAATTTTGAAACAAATTGTACTATACCCTAGAAATACATTCACATAAAGGTATTTTTGGTTTTTGAGTATTGTAAGGTAAAAACAAGAAAGGAAAACTAAAATTGCCTAGACTATTGACAAATCGTACACATGGTATATTTAAAGTTGCAAGAGTCGAAATCAGATGAAACTAGCTCCAAAATCTCAAACTCGAAGCTCTAATATTTTTCCAAAGAGACTACAATCTGATGCAAAGAAATTGTGAGACTTGCAACTTTTTAAAAGGGTCAAAACTGTTAGGGTAATAGTTGTGCAACCCTATTGTCCCTGTAATTTATAATGACACGCACAACCGACAGTTGGACTTTGACGACCTAGCTGGTTTCAGCTGTGTCTTTTGGCGCCCAAGTTAATGTGCTTCACTCTTATTAGTTGGCTTCTTTGTACCTACCTTCATAGTTCGTGAAGGTATGTCCACATGCTCTATCAAACAAAGAGTGTCATCTAGGTACTGATGCTCTTGAACATGTTAGCACATTCTAACCAACATCCTTGATAGTGTGCTCTAGAACTAGTGTTCTTAACAAAACATGTTTCAACATCTTGACGTTAAAACATACCCGAATGTTAAAATGTTGCTTTAATACTAGGTGTCTTACTAATGATGTCGTGAACATAAGTTTGACTAAGCAACTTGTTGAATACTATCTATAACATCTTCACGAAGAAGATTGGTGGCTGAAGAGCGATGAACACCTCCATCATTTCAAGATCAACCATGGACAGCCGGAGAAACATATGATTTAATTGATGTTGATACATCTACTCGATATCGTTGAAGAAATGTCATTGCCCGTGTGAAAATCTGTTTTCGAAAAAACTTGAATCTTATGCAAAGGTCGTGCAAGTTTAGAATTAAAAACCTCTAAAAATATTCCACTCAACACCTGACACGTCTTCACATAGAAAACCAAGTGGTCGAAATCCATATGAAATAAGGGTTGAGGAAGAAGGCGTGCTCCATGTAGGTTTGGTTGATCCACAATCTCTAATCCATTTATGAAAACATTTTTGGGTAAAGAAGAAGATGTCTAAGAGTTTGCTTCTCACAAACAAGAAGAAAAGAAAATTGGTTCTAGCACTAAAATGTCAGGACCAACGCTGAACTACCACTAACTAATTCGTAGCCGCAAGATTTCGTGTTTAGAACTGTGAAATATTGTTTTGGTCATAAAAAGTGATGTAAAATATTGTTTTAGCTATTGATGTGAAATATTGTTTATAATTGTGAATTATTAGAGGAAGCTTGCTTGAGTTTAAATAGTAAAAGATATGAATTATTGTTCGAGTTTAAAACTGTTTTGAGCCTCGAAAGCCCGAAATATATGCCCAATATGACAGTCCGCCAACCCGCCCGAATAAAACCCATCCCAAAACCAACTCAAACCCTGGCTGGAAACAGGTCCCATTTTCGGGATCCGCTCCTTCCAGGTTAAGTCCCACTCAATTTTTTCCCAGAATCTTGCGCAGAATTCCAAGTTTGAAAGAAAATAACGGTAACTACTAAAAAGAAATGCCATGGGATCATTTTAAGCAGCATTACTGAAATACAATACTAATTAATTAGCAGAAAAAATGGCAATTTTCAAGCATTACTGAAATAAAATACTGATTAATTAGCAAAAAAAATGGCAATTTTCATTATAATTGTATTTGTAATTTTAGTTTTTCCCTCTTTCTCTCGTCTTGGGAGAGGTTGGCTCTGCCTTTTCTAATACAATTTACTTTTGCTGAACAAAAAAAAAATTAGCCTGTAATACCATTCTATCTTAAGAAAATTCTTATTAAAATCAAGCAATAGAAAACTTTCTTAAAAACAATTGGTAACAAAAATAATGAGGCTAAGGAATGTATAGTCAATGAAAATGGCAGAGGACCAAGAACAACTTGACTTATAGAATCAATATACATGTTTCAACCAAAAATACATGAAGATATCAACTGGAATTCTTTCTCCAGTCTGGAACCAGAATCATTGTATAGGCTTTCATTTGTAGTGAAGCTTACTTGTCACACTAGCTTAGAGTCAGTCCATCCTTGCTGTGTAAACTTAGATGAAGAAACGAATTGTCTATAATTGAAAACCGAGCGATCAAACAGGGCCCACTTGTTCAATATATACACCCTTGGGGACCTTGAGGTTTATTTGCTGCGGATCCATATCCCATCCAGCTTCATCTAACTGTTGTATGAAATTATCAAAATTATTTTCCATGTGCACAAGACTATCTGCTAGCTGATCATAAACATTAGCTTCACTGTCCCAGTTCTCGCATAGCCAATAAGACTGCCACACGCTTCGCAAGACTGATACACTTGTCGCTCCAGCCTGTGATGCACTTTTCAGTATAAGCTACAAGTATCATCCTTAGTAGATCATCACAAGTTTCAAGTACCTACCTTAAAGGAAACAAAGAACTCCAACTCCTGCTTCTTCTGCTCCCGGATCACCACAAGAATATACTTCTCCTTAACATATAGTCTAAGAAGTGTTTTCACCTATTTCCATATATACAGTATTAAAAGGGTAATTATGCTTACGGAGTTATAAAGTAACTGTTCCGTCTCTCTGACTTTATTGAGCATCTCAAATTCACTCTCTCATGTACTATAGACTCAAGTATTTCTCATTCAGACGTATTATATGCCTAGTAACACATCTCGGTCTTTGGAAAGTAAAGTTGAATGGACTTTTGCTGAAGTTTCTAAGTGATAGCAATTTAACAAGTGAGACAGTACCGTGGAAACAGATCTCTCACCACCAACCATCTCCTCGATAGACACGCCAAAAACAATTCTGGGCTTTAAGAATCTCGGCCAAGATAAAATATTTTCCTTCCTGTTGCAGTCCACACATCCTGAAATGAACACACCACTGTCATGTAATTAACTTAATGCTGTGCAGCAAACACTTAATAATTCTGGTTACTGAATAGAGTTTAGTTTACCTAGAACAGAGGATTCACATACATGTGATTTTGCCAATATGCGAGCACGCTTGATATTAATCTGTCAGAGAAGTAATTCTTCAGCCTTCATAACAAGTTTGTACAACTTCAGCCTTTTCCATGTTATAAGAAAAACTAGCTGAGCAAATAGCATTCTTACTGTATTAAAACATAAAACAGAGAGTGACTGATAGCGTAACCAGAGATGCAGAAGACGCATACTCGTCCATATCAGGCCAATCGCCGTATATGATTTCATCAGGCCAGGTGTATCCTGTGTGATGATTGAGATATTTAATTCAACAAATGTAAGATTATTATTCTATTACAGATCCATCAATCTATATCAGGGCATACCAGAATTAATATGCCCAGACCAAGGCCAATAAGCTGGGCACCTACTTCCCAAACTTCCTCCTGAAACATCATGTTTTAGCAAGAAAGCTCCCATAGAATTTGAGTTGCAACTTTAGAAATAGTAAATACTACTCAAAACAACAAACAACAGATTCTCGATACATTTATGTCCACCAAATCTATACACGAGTTTGTTGAACATATCAGTAAATGGCTAATAAATTTCATATTAATGTATCCCACAAAAAAGGCGATCAAATCTGGGTCTAAGCCAGTGGCGGAACTAGAGAGGGGTGGGGGGGGCACCTGACCCTGCTCTCCCGAACAGTGTAACCTTTTTACCATATATATTTATTGATTTTTAATTAAGAAATAAGAAAATAAACACTAATAATGCATAGAAAATTAGTAAATGTATTTGATACATTCATTTAAGATTTTTTATATTTGAAAATAAACACCAATCCTAATCTACTTGTCTGTACTAAGATTCGAACTCAAGACGTCACATGTGTTAAGTGAGCTCCTTAGCCCTTGCCCCAACTTGTGTTGGTAGGTTTATTTGATATTGTTTGTTTTCTTTCACAGTTTTTTAGTCGGAGATTGTTTCCTATATAGTATAAAGTTAAATTCACAACTTAACTCTGGATAGTAACAAGAGTGGTTAGCGAGTTGGGTATTTAGCGAGTCATTTGAGCTCAATTCATTAAATGTTTGGTTTTAACTCAATATAATAATTGAGCTTGAGCCGAATCTATACTAAAAGTTGGGTTCATTTAATAAACAAGTTGATTTTGAGTCCAATCATTCAAGATAGACTTGCAAACCAACTCGTTTAGTATTTAATTAATTACATATATTTAATTTATTATAATCAAAATATTAGTTATCATTCTAAATAAACATTCATGGTGAAAACTAAACTAACCAAATCACGCTAGTTGAATTTGAGCTTGATTATTTTTTCTCGCAGGGAACTTTAGCTTGATTATTTTTTTCGAGCCAATCCTAGCCCTGACAAATACGAGATTGATTCAAATTGTTTACACGCCTTACTATGATATTTACATACATAGTCAAAATTAGGCACCGAATATGTTCACATGAACCTATTTCAGATATGACAAATTTGTGACCATGAAAAATATGTTTGAACACCCAAATCTATCTTATGAAAATTTACCTATATCTTTTCTAATAAGAAATATTGTGGCATGGTCTATCTAAGCTATAGACAACTAGTTACATATTTATCATGGCATGGTCACATCAAGTACCTAAGCTCAAGCCTAAACTGATGTAAATAGAACAGAGGATGAAACTTTGTGGAAACTATAGATTTCCAGACCTGCTTTGTCATAGAACAGAACCCACTAAAGCAAGCCACTTCAACTGATAATACATAAATCAATAAGTAATACTATACGTGAGAAGCTGTTACTAATTTTTTTTACTGTTAAAACAAAATAGAAGCATGAATATCAAAATTCTAAACGTCTTCAGTTAGGCTAGTGCACAAACATTACGACTTGACATTTCCAAGTACATTCTGTTTAGTATGGAACAAAGAAGAAATTTATGACATAAAAATTATACGCTGAACCTGTATGTCCACAGTAATAAAATACACAGGAATACCTTTGCTGCCACATCTCCCAGGTTTCCTGAAATTGCAAAATGGTTTTGGATGACACGGAATGACGGATCTTTTAGCCCTCTTGCTACAGCCTGTTTAATAGACAGCATCAAGCAATTTAGAAAATTCACCAACAATAACTTGTTTGTTCCTACATCCAGATAGAGATAGAGGGTAAGGACGTAAGTTATTATGCAGTTAAACACTTGAATGAACACATGGAATCCAAAGCACCACAAGGAAGTGGACAGCATATTTTGAAACAAACATAAAATAATATTTTGGAAGACCAAGAATGCACAATATAGATATTAAATAAAGGGTGAAACAAAAAGTGCTTAGCAATATACCTTGGTAAGATTTCCAAGAGATGCTAGTGGTAGGAAATATGCAGGATACAGTTGGGTAGTGAGATCAAAGATGCTGTGCATGAGGAAGGGGCACACTCAATAAATATAACTCAACAGATCATTTGTTCACTTCAAACAAACTGATTCTTAAGCGAACCTTCCTGCACTGCCAATGAAGTCAGCATACAAACGCCATTGCTTTGGATTATCATCAAAAAGATTTCCAAAACGCCCACCTGGAAAAGATGGTATCAATTACTGGGAAATTAGATATTTAACCATTACTTCACTTTTCTGCCCTTGTGTTTTAATAACCAGACCAATGAATAAACGCCCAAGAGCTCCAATGCCATCCTTTGACACCCATCTGAAGAAACATTAAGATACCATACATTAATCTAACGAAAGAAAAAAAATACAACATCCATATCAAGAAAGCATGCATATGCCAACAAAATGAAAATTCACCTGATAGCAGCAGCAGAAGCAGCAGCTGTGGTTCCTGCAACAGATCCCACACCCACAGCCTGTATAGTAGTGCATAAAAAATTGTAAGAATCGGTCAAAACTACAGAAACATTTGGAAAATTTAGGCGTAGCAAAGCAAATTGCATCAGAGGGGCACAAAAATATAGAGCAGATAGTAAAGATACATAGCTCATATCAAATTTACAAGGCATAAAAATTTATTAATTTATATTTTGAAGGAAGAATATTCATCTAAAACTTCTGAACACCCCAATGGTTCAAGCATAACATCTTCACAATGGAGTTATAGATTTGAATCCCATTAGATGTGATGGGGAGGGATTAGAAAAATGCCAATACAAATATCCAAAGTAACAAGCAAACTATGAATAATGAAGTACCCAAATCCCTATAGTTGATTCCGTTGTAAAATTTGGACATTATAATGAAGAGCCAGTATGCTTTTTTAACTGGTTGACGAGAAGGTAAGAGCCTATACTCACTGGATAACAAACTGATTAAACAGATAAAATGTCCACGTCGACACGTGCATGTTGAGCTTAAATGCAAGAAAAGCACTTCTAGAATTCCATCCAAGATATGAATAAATTTTTACAAAGGTGATAGGTTATTTTTACAAAGTTTTCACCAGAGACCAGACCAAATTTGATAAAGATAAAGTGTGAACCATTTTGATAAAAACATACACGACAACAACAAATAGAGTGCACAGGTTTTCAGATATCTAATTCACATACCCATGTAAGTTAAATGGCAGGAGTTAGATTGACCTGCCTTTAAGAGACTCGATGTGACTAATGCATGACAAATCCATGCAGTAATGTTGGTGGGGAACTGTAGCAGCATATAATGCAGGTAATCATCTGAAACTGATCCTGCATTGGATATGAAGAAAGGGTGAGGAAACAGACAGTTCTAGGATTCAAACAATTCATCTCAGAAGCACAGGATAGATAATTCCATACTGTCATTAATGAACCACACTCTATATGTAGCCTTGGTCATGGCAAACAAAACTAAAGCTCAGATAGATGCTTTGAAGGGAGAAAACTGTCTACTGAAACTGTTTTATTTATCAGAATCTACTGAAACTATTAACATGGCCTGCAGCATAAAATGCACTGAATCTGGAAAAATGGGAAATAGAAGCGGCTTGAAATACGAAGAACAATGTTAGTCACCTGGAAACCCAGCAGGCAATATAAAATCTTTGATGTTATTAGGAAGCCATGGCAAAGTTGCATCAGAGAACTGTGAGCCCTGGGAACTAGTTACAGGTTTGCGTTCCTCAAAAAGAGTCAATAGTTGTGAATCGACATCTGAAATGTACCTGCTTGAGAAACAAACAAAATTAAGGAGAAGCAAACCAAATTCAGTCTAGGAAAAGCTTAGAATGCAAATCCAATGCATAGTGGTTTACTTCATATTGACTCTGTGCATTCATTTGAAATCCGAAAGTAACAAACATTTGCAAAACAAACCACACCAAATCAATCAAATTAGCAATTCATAAATATCATTTCTTCTTTCATTGCAACTTAGGGTCTATCCTATGACCACAAAATTAGTGTAAAGAGCATAATGTGTTTTTGATAAGCAATAAAGAGCATCAAAAAGACTAGTAAGAACCTCTTAGCAGTGCCATTGCTGTATCTCTCCACCAAAATCACTGGTCTTTGGCCTCTACTTCCACACCCAGAAATCGATAAGTTGAATAAGATTATCAATCAGCCCATTATTACATAATCGGAATGAAGTTCTTCTTAAAAATATTTTGAAGGTACGGTACCTCCCAGAATCAACATCATCTTCTTCTTGGTGAAGATTTGGCTGAGCGGAGCAGCAGATGAATTGCGGATGAGGAAGCTTTACTCTGGAAATGGTTGTTGAAGAAGGAAATGCACATACTGGGAGCCGGAGCTTGAGGTTGGTAGACATGTTTGAATCGATAATGCTTGGATTTGGGTTTATGCTAAACCGAGCAGCAGGAGTTTTTGTTGACGGAGTTCTTCGTCCTCCATGTGTGTCATCTATGTATCGTAGGTGTGGTTCTTCTTCTTCCACAACCACCCATATCTACGGGTATTCGGTTCACGTCAACCCCAATCAACAGCGTTTCTTGGATTGAAACTAGAATTTTTTTTCAAAAATAATGTAATTTAGAAAAGATAAATTAATATTCAAAATATTTACAAAAATAGGCATTTTATTTTCCTTGACTTGTAGGTTAGGCATATTATTCTGCATAGGGGTGCACACATGTCACCCGAGACCCGACCCACCCGCGGACCCACCCGACACGTGACCCGTGTAGACA
>JAYMTP010005008.1:0-14030 GCA_036897365.1 Geranium brycei
TTTTATTATGCGATCCCTGTATTAGCGCGTAATCGATCAGTTATAGAAACTTAATCTGCAACTCAACGAATTAGTTCATCGATGATGATATGTATGTCTTGTAATGGTGGAAGAGTTCTGTTGATAGTTATGGATGGTACTGCATAGACTACAAATTAAGTTAGGTACATTTATGTGAAAATGACTAATACTTAGGTTTAAGGACAGTTTTGGACAAATTTTTCCTAAGGCGGTTTTCTTGATAACAATTTCATGACTTTGTAATTTATCAGGAAAAGAACGGAGGGTGGCAGAATATTACAAGAAACAAGAAAGGCTCCTTGAAGGGTTCAATGAGATGGAGACGATGAATGAGACGGGTTGGTTCCCCGGAAATCTCACTGAGGATGAGATGGAGCAGCTGGCAAAGAGCGAGAGGATGGCGATTCATGTGTCGAATGTAGCCAATTTGGTGCTTTTCGTGGCCAAGCTTTACGCGTCAATAGAGAGCAGATCTATGGCAGTCATTGCGTCAACGCTTGATTCCTTCTTGGATCTCTTGTCCGGCTTCATTTTGTGGTTCACTTCCAATGCAATGAGACACCCAAATCACTACCACTATCCCATCGGGAAGAACCGGATGCAGCCAGTGGTATGTTCAATTAAATTTCTCAGTTAGCATCCGCGTTAGAAGCAGAGAAAATGGCAAAAATGTGTCTTTATTATATGATACATTTGCAAACAGATGCTGGGTTGTTTGTTAATAGTAAAAATGTGGTGTTTTATTTTTACAAAATGTGTATTTGTATATAAAAATTAACGAAATTGCACATAACATTAAGAATTAAGACTTTTGTCGGGTTATGTTTTAGTTGAAATTAGACTTACAAGTCGATCTAGTTTTAAAATAGTAACACAGCTTGATTGTTTTCTTAATGTCATATATTATCAATTTAACCTCTTAGATGAATCAGACTTCAGCATTATAATCTGGCTTGTATGTATATGCAGGGTATCATTGTGTTCGCATCGGTGATGGCAACTCTGGGGCTACAAATAATCCTCGAGTCCGTTCGAGAAATCATTACAAAGGTAAACACAATCATGCTAATTAGTTTTAAGGATGAATACAGTAAGTAGCTCTAATTAACACACACATCCTGTTGGTCTTGGCACAGTCTCGACCCGATACAGATCCAGAGAAGGAGAAGTGGATGATCGGTATCATGGTTTCGGTGACGGTGGTGAAGTTCATGCTGATGGTGTATTGCAGGAGATTCAAGAACGAGATCGTTAGAGCCTACGCACAAGATCACTTGTTCGACGTCGTCACTAACTCTATCGGTCTCGCAACCGCCGTTCTTGCCATCCATTTCCACTGGTGGATTGATCCTATGGGAGCCATTCTTGTAAGTACTAAATTATGTGCATTGTTGATAAGAATGTGCACGATCCAATTCTTAGGCATCCATTGATTAATGAAGATAGATGATCTAAATGAGCCACTTGTCCAAACTGATCTGTTTTTTATTCGGTTCAATTTTTACAAATTAAAACCGAATAGTTTGTAATCAATTTTAATCATAACCTGATTGAATTGATTTTTTGAGGATAGGTTTGATTGGTCAGAGTATTTTGTGAGCAGTAATGTCAGTCGGGTATATTAGACTATACCGAGGAGTGATCATGTCAGTCGGGGTATGTTGAACCATACCAGACTAAGAAGTCATGACTCACCATACACGACTAACATCATGTCGGATATGCATACCTGACTTAGCCCTGTCAGTCCGGTATGGTCCAATATACCCGACTAACATGGAGTGATTATGTCGGTCGGGTATGTTGGACCGTACCAGACTAGGAAGTTTCGATTGACCATACCCGACCACTATCCAGTGGGGTATGTATACCCTATTGACTATGCCAGTCGGGTATGACCCTTTTTTTAGTATTGTCAATTGGGCATGACCCTTTTTTTAGTAGTGATCCTACCTAATTATTGAGTCTCTCCTTTGATGTGATAGATCGCTTTGTACACAATAAGCACTTGGGCGAAGATGGTGGTGGAGAACGTGTGGTCGCTGATCGGGAGGACAGCGCCGCCGGATTTCCTGACGAAGCTAACGTATTTGGTGTGGAACCACCACGAAGAGATAAAGCACATCGACACGGTGAGAGCCTACACGTTCGGGTCTCATTACTTCGTGGAGGTCGACATTGTCCTTCCGGAGGACATGCTGCTGAACCAAGCCCACAACATCGGCGAGACCTTGCAAGAGAAGCTCGAGCAGCTCCCAGAAGTCGAAAGAGCTTTTGTGCACATTGATTTTGAGTTCACTCACAGGCCCGAGCACAAAACCAAGGCTTGAATTGTATAAAGCTATTATGTATGGTGTGTTTTAAATTTTGGTCTCTGTTTTTAGGTATGTGACATTGGTGTAGAACCTTAATGTCTTGTCTGGTCCGTGACTTGGGCCTTGAGTAAAGTATTGTTGGTGTTTAGAATTTTAATGCAACGGGTTAAAATGTATTATGAAAATTATCAGATTGGGGGTTTTATATACACGTTAACGGCTTCGTGGTGATTTAATTTTGGGGATAATTTCAGGTGATACCATTAGAATAAGTTGTTTCTCACATGAACTCATCTAGATATTTTGTTGTCAGAGTGGATACCCAAAAATTGCATTTTTTTCAACATTACTCATTCCGTCCAATTCTGTGAGTTTTTAACATTTTTAACATGTGAAAAGACTAAAATACTCTATGAAATAAATTGATTTTTTAAGAATTGAATGAAATGACACAAATGCCCTTAACTATTCATTTAATTTTCAATGATGTGTCATCTCCCCTCTCCTAAATCCTAACTCACCGGCATAGAGACCCGATTGAAGCATCGACGACATGGCTTACAAGGGCAGGTTCTCCTCTTCCAAGAAATCGGACCCTCTGAGCCAGTCATGTCGTTGCTCTTTGTCGGTTTAAGGACGGAGTGAAGGACACATTTTGGTCAAAGCTTCATTTTCACGTGATTGAGAGAGGGAGATGAGAGAGAGTCAGAGAGCAAGAGAATGAGAGTGAAGAGAGAGAGAGAGAGAGAGAGAGAGAGAGAGAGAGAGAGAGAGAGAGAGAAGGAACAATGGCACTAATTTGAAAATTAAAATATCATGTAAGGGTATTTAAGTCTTTTCAACCTAGGTTTAATAATGCATTTAACTACAAAGGGTATTTTATTCTTTACACATGCCTCTAACTGACATTTTTAACATAAATGGACGGAACAAACCTAAGTAAAAAAAATATAATTCTTAGGTATCCAACATGACAACAAAATATCTAGGTGTGTCTATGTGAGAAACAACATATTCTAAGAGTATCCACCTGAAATTAAGGAATAATTTTGTATTTTACAAATACGGAACGCTACTGTGATAGCCTATAAGTAGAATTGACCACTCCACTCCTAATTATGAATTTCTTTTGAAAACTTATTTTTAGGGGTTGTTAATCCATTTTTTTCTATTTTGCAAAAGTACTTTGAATTTAAAATAACGTATATATTAAACAACCCAATCAAATCAATTTGTTTGTCCGAATATGTTCTCGCATCAGCTCGTGAAATGGAAAGATGTTCTCGAAAGCGAGACAAGAAGTGCTCATAAAATTCATCCTGCAAGCTATATTTATTCCCTGAACGTTTTCTATCTTCTGGACGGTATTATTGAAGAAATTAAAAGGCTATTGACTCGTTATTAGTGCACTGACTCAGCGGAAGGGAAATACATCATATGGAAGCGATGAGATGCTCTATACTCTTATAGAGAATATAGGGGATTGGGGTTTTTGCGTCTTCAGGAATTCAATTTGGCACTCCTTGATAAATAGGGATGAAAATTCATGACGTCCTCGAATTCTTTGGTGGCTCGCGTCTTCAAAGCGCGTTATTTTTTGAACGGTTCATTTTCAACCACTCAGTTGGGGTCCAACCCGAGCTTCATTTGGTGAAACTTGATGATGGCTCAGGAGCTCTTTTGACGTGGCCACCAGAGGCCGGTTGCCCTAGGGGCCTTCAGGGTCGACGAGGCGCCTTGGCTCTCCAGTGACCCTCTATGTTCGATTGGAGCAAACGTTGACATCTCTCAGTGACAATCCTTGGTACTGGCAGGGAGGGAGTTCAGGTGAGTATTCTGTCAAGTCGTCTTATTGGAAACTCTCGGTTGTGATTTCTTCGCTCGCTCGGGAGGGCGTAGCCACTAGTCCTAATATGTTCGTGTGTTGTATTCTATCTCTCAAGGACAATTTGCAACAACCTTAGTAATGTCATAACAAAGGGCCATCACTCTGTACATATAATTTTTTTATGTCTCCCAAGCCTATTTGGTGACTGTCTTGGTCGCGCCATTGACTAAGCAATGTGACGGCAATGCCAACGTCGTTATAAAACAATAGACCAACCTGTCTCAGGCAAATATGTAATATGTGTCAAGGTATTATACAAGTCGAATTGATCCTAATGTACTTAGATTCCGCGCAACACCAACAACACATTCATGACCACAAAGCGACACCAGAAAACATAAATACACATCGAATTCAAGGATAAGGCCAACTAAGTATCGGTTCAAGAAAATAAACTGTATCACACTACATACTAAACACTAAACATTTTATCGCCCTCGAGAAAAATATATGAAATAAATTAGGTCGTATTAAATATCAAGGTTCACCTTTATAGGGTGAGTTCAACATCTCCCAAAAAATGTTTACCTCCAACCCACAATTCTATAAATGACACGTGACCATAAAGTTAATGTTACTCAGTTGGAGACACATAGCAGGCGGGTGGCGCAACTGAGAGAGCGACACGTTTCATTGAGCACCGGTTTGGTTATCTATTGCTTAATTATAAGTTATGGTTTATCAAAACTAGAACCGAACCAAACCACAGTTTTATGATTTTCTTAAAATCTATATGTGTATAAAAGGAAAATCTTCACATGTGGTACGTGGCGTCCCCTTTCCGTAGAAGAGTATTATTCTATTTTCTAGAATTTTTTTATTTAAATAATTTGCTAATTCTTTTGTTTACTTAAATTCAATTTTGATGAATAAATTAAATTGATAATTACAAACAAATTTAATGTAAATTAAGATTTTGTTGTCTTAGATTTGTTTTCTTAAACTAATACAACAAAAGAAAAGAGTGTGTTTGGTAGCGAGCGATAGACGGTAGCTCACAAAAGGGTACCATACTTTTATGTCCAAACAGGTGGGGAAGGGTAGGGGTATTGTGGTAATTATAGAGCTGAAATTAGGGCTCCTGCGCTCTCTCCACGCTGCTATATATAAAGCATTATCAATCACTCATCTTTCACACGCCAATCTCCTCCGCTCAGTCTTCAACTTTCAATCTTTGTTATTGATTTTCAATTGGTTCTCTGTGGATTGAATCGATGATCGATCTGGTGTTAGCCTGTGATGTATGAGAATTGTCCGTACCATCTGAGACTGAAAAGTCTCTGATGCATCAACGCCTCTAGCTTCTGAGGCTTTCCAGATCTCTCTTTCTTTTTTGAAATTTATTTTTTATGAGAAGAATCGCTATTTGAGGCAATGAAGATTAATACATTGTACCATCAAACTATGAAAGCCATGATGGCTTGTTGATGCTCTTAACAATTTCTGAGCCTGTATTCGATTTCATATTTTCATCAAATTTTTTTGTAAAAGGCAATAAATTAGAGTCTCTGAAACGCTGATTTGATAGCGTTTATAGCGCTGTACGTTGCCGAAATTCATTTGGGTGCTGAGATTCTGGCACTTCCTTTTCTATAAGGCTTTGTGCATTCAGATGTTCCCATAATTCAATCTTAAACGATGTTAAATCGAACTCATACTGAAACTCAGAGGTTAATATATGAGGACCCATAATTTTTAGAGATTGCTTGGGTTTGTCAGTCTACAATAGCAGGAATCTATTAACATGAAATATCAGATTAGTTTTATATTTGCTTTTAGATTATTTTAAAGCCAAATTGGTCTCATATTGGGATTTTAATGGACAATTTCATCCTTCTTTATCTTGCAACGTAAATTACATCAGTGAATTGGGCTATATTCATCACATTCTTATTCTTGACTTGGGCATTGTTATTAAACTTGACCAGCAAAATAAGATTTCTTGATGTTCTACATTTGTGGTTGTGATAGTGAGATGGATGATGATAAAGTGTCTCGTGTACTGTACTGATATTGTGTTATTTGGCTATTGAAGTGTTTTGTCGACAACCCAATCTCTAGAGAGTCCATGATAAATTTGGAATGAACCCATTGAGCTATTGTGTTTGGCTCGGTCTTGTTCCACAAGTTGGATCTTAATTTGATTATAAAATGTTCACTACTACAGAAATACTATATATTTGCATTTGATGTGTATATGGAACACATATTTAGTAAGTCATTGATTTTTATAGATAAAAGATTGGTTTGATTCAAGGTGAGACTCTTTAGTTCAAGAGTAAATAGATGAATAAAATTGTATTTAATGGTTGGAGCTGCAAATTATTTGGTTTCGCCAGACTATTCTTGAGTTGAGATGCAATATAAAATCTTTTGTATTTAAGGATGATACTTTTTCTAGTAAACCTTTGGATCCCAAATAGAGTGGAAGATGGTACAAGATCGAATTCTCTTAACTTCGAATAATATCTATAGATCACTCAAGTTTGTTAAGTCAATTTTGATATGCAAATGAGGGTAAAATGGTAATTTCACAATTATAAAAGAATTATACTTCATAAATTATACCAAGGGCATTTTGGGTATTAAAAAATATCAACATCATTGTTGTTAGATTTAACAGAATGTTGACTTAGTGTTAATGTTTTAAACTTGAGGGACCGAGAAAAAAAATCGAATTTAGGGTATCAATCTTGAAATGAGGTTTTGATGAGTGTATTGATATGTAATTACTATCTTTATTTGTAATTAGTGTTGAAGATTATATACGTGAGACAGACGCGGAGATACCATCATGTGTATCAAATTTGACTTGTTTCAGAATATTTTGGTGCTTGTAGTTTTTTTTTGTGAACAACTTAGAACTTTGACAAAAAATCCTCCCTATTACTATTAATATTTGATGAGTTGAGTCCACAATGTCGAGTGCAGTCCAATTTAACTACTGGGGTCCAATCATAAAATTCTCACGCCTCTCATATATCCGGTATCTTTTAGCCTTCATATTTGATGCTTTTGATTTTGGGGTTTTTAGAGGAATATACAAGTTTTCATTTGTGCAGGCTATGGCATATTCGTTTGACAAATAGGTCGTCGTGATGGGTCCTAGATCCTAATAAAGTTGTACAAGTTCTGTCTTCTATGAAAGTGCAGCATTGAAACAGGAGGTTCCAAGTGTAATAATCTCTTGGTTATAATTTTTTTCCTTGGGTTTGAAGTCTCTAGATTCGCATTAAAAATGATGTCTTACTCAAAAAAATGGGTTGCCTAATTAAAAACTCTTGTTTCAGTCCAAGTTGAGAACTTAAGAGGAAAAACTTTGATTGCACATTTTTTTTTCTCGGCAAAATTCTATATCTCGTTTAAGGATATTAGATTTATTTGTTATGATGAGGTGTTGCATGTTTTTGTCTATAATATATGATAAATTTATTTTAAAATAGAACATCAATGAGTTGTATGAGATGTTACAAATTTGTGAATTAAATTCAGTACTCTCGATTTGATAGAATAAGAGGCGAGGATCACAAAATCTGCCTTGTCGTCAACCTATAAAGAGATAATAATCTATGAACTTGACGAGAATTGAGTATTATGTTTCCAACATATCAAAAGAATGAGATATAAATTAATAAATCTAAGTCGGTAAAAAAATGAGAAATTTGTTACAAAAATAAATGAACAAATAAGCTATGAACATTGACAAAAGAGGAATAGACACAAGAGAATTGATGGCAGCTTTGAAACCACTCAAAATGGTAATAAGCAAAACCTGAATTTGTTTGTGTTTACACGAATCTTCCACATCTCTCTCCAAATATATACATTTCTCTCTAGACTCGACTACCCATTATTGAATACTCAAAAAGCCATGGCCTTTCTTGTTTCAAATCTCTCTCCCTCGCTTCTTGTCCAACCCACCAGAACCAGATCGTCCATTACCCAAGCTCTCTCATCCTCTGGCTCTCTCTCCCTAACCAGCCTCCACTCTCCTCCATCTCAATCTTCTCAGCCCATCACCTCCCCAACTCCCCATGATGATAGGCACAAGAACCAGAAAGATGACTTCTATGTCAACCTTGGCCTCGCTGTCCGTACTCTCAGGGAAGACATGCCCCTCATTTTCTCCAGAGATCTCAATTATGACATTTATAGGTGATTTTCTCATCTGGGTTCCTCTATCTATCTTCAATTTGTTTAGTTTCATTGATTATTTGGAGACAACTGTAGGGTTGGTTTTGGGGTATGAAGAGGCATGGTTGTTTGGTTAGTCACAAAAGATAAGTTTTTTTGTTAATTTTGTAATGATTTCTGGAAATATAGAACCTTTGGATGAGCTATAGGGTGCATTGTTGGCTTGAAATTGATTCTCAACTTTCCAGACTTAGAGTTTGGTTTATCCATGTTTGGTTAGTGAGAAAAGCTAAGGTATTTTTGTTAGTTTTGTATTGATTTCTGGAATTATAATACCTGGATGAGCTGTAGAGTGCATTGTTATCTTCAAATTGATTCTCAACTTTCTAGACTTAGAGTTTGGTTACTGAGAAAAGCTATGTTTTTTGTGTGTTAATTTAGTAATGTGATTTCTGGAATTTTGAAACTTGGGATGAGTTATATTGTGCATTGGTAGCTTCAAATTGAACCAAATCTTTGTAGAATAAGATTATTGTTTATGTGCAGGGATGACATAACATTTGTAGACCCTTTGAACACATTCACTGGCATTGAAAACTACAAATTGATCTTCTGGGCGCTACGGTTCCATGGCAAAATTCTCTTCCGTGATATCTCGCTCGAGGTGTATAAGATTTGGCAGCCTTCAGAGAATGTGATATTGATCAGGTGGAATTTGAGGGGTGTACCGCACGTTCCATGGGAGGCAAAGGGGCAGTTTCAAGGCACGTCTCGATATAAATTGGACCGGAATGGGAAAATATATGAACACAAAGTGGATAACCTTGCCTTCAATTTTCCTCAGTCACTGAAACCAGCAGTTTCTGTGCTAGATTTGGTCACTGCGATCCCGAGCCCAAATCCTACATTTTTGTGGGGTCCTGTGGATAGCTATTCGTGTTCGTGGGTGGAATTATATCGAGTAGTCAGGAAGAGTTTGGATCAAGAAGATTACTCTGTTGCACAAGATAGTTTGGCTACTTGTTCATAGTAGAAGTGGAGACTCATATACTATTTTCTCTATATGCATAAATGTATGTATAGTTTGCATCACATATTGGTTGATTACAAATAATGCTTTTTGGTTGGAAAGTACATGGGTAGCAGCAGCAGCTTAGATGCTTGGGAAGCTTGTTATCGTTGAGTGTTTTGCAGTCCAGATATGTATGCGTACAAAACACTAAAATTGTACTTTGTTTTCACTTGAGTTTTTGAAGTCTTCTTGTAAGAATCTGTCTCTGTCAATCAGCACCTGAGTTAGTGAACTGGATATTAGTCATTAAAATGAGACTCAAAAAGCAAACTAGCATTCAAATAACCTGAGATCTGCAGTTTACAGTATTCAGAATAACAATCCCCATAACTTGGAATCAACAGTACAAGAGTGCATGTGCACATACATGTGTCGGAGACATGAAGTTTGCACAAATAGTTGCTAACCCTTGAAAACGCTTGTAAGATCAATTTTGAAAGGTTGCTTCCCCTTGCTCACCCTCTTCAGAAAGGATAATAAACATCCATGCTTATGGTGAAGCGCTCAGGGAAGTAACAGTGTAACACTATATACAAGTACAACCATAACATCTTTAACACTATATATATAAAAAGGGTATCTGGTCCTAACTGTGAGCTGGTTATGTAGACGGTGAGTCCATCTTCTCTGCTCAACTGCAAGTATAATACAATACAGGTGAAACTGAAAACTCATTAAATGTCTGGGTTAGAAAATGAAATTGTCAAGACCCACAGAACAGAAAAATAGAACTCAAAGATACCAAATACAGACGCAAAAACATGTATTGATGGTATAATTTGAGAAACACAGAATTATAATTCTGTTATAAACTCGGTGATCTACTCCTCAAAGCCAACAGAAAATCCAACATGAACACAACCACAAGTAATGTGCTGGTTCAGACAAATTGTTTGAAATCCCACATAACAGCGAAATTGAACCTCAAATTTCAAAGTGCAAAGCCAAAAAATCTCGTGTCGTGAATATGCTTTAACAGCTTATTCCAGCGCAACTCAATGGAGGGAGAGTACCAGTAACATGCATATACAAACAAAACACAGAGCCACCAAAATTACCAATGGTGAAAAATGATAATTACCAACTATGAAGAGCAATGTTACACCACCAATTTTTGTAATTATCCAACAGAAAACCAATGGTGAAAAATGATCTTGCATTTCCATAATACAGAAATGTAACAGATGCCAAATATCTTAATGAATCAAAAAGATTTGGGTACAATGAGAGGTTTAGGAGGCAACAAAGATCTAATTTCAGGTGCTGAACTCGGAAAGAGTATGTTGAGCCTGTGCATGAGTATGTCACCTTTCGCCGGAACCTCATTCAGAAGGAACTGCTGCACTATCGGTTTCTTGAACCATTCCATGACAGAATCCCCTGGAGCTCGCAAAACGACCTTGCTGACCTCGAATGGAGACTCTACCGAGCTCAGCATCTGCGCAACCACGATCTTCAGAGTTGGCCCCGTCACTAGTTTGATCCGTCTTGGCACAACCCCATAGTACAGCATCCGCTTCCTGAACCTATGGAGTGTGTGCACAACTGCTATAAGCGCAGCTCCTACTGATAGAGTCCTAACATCAAGAGACCACGCTATGTGCTGATCAAATACTATTGCTTTCGGGAAAAGCTTATTTTCATATGCAACTTTCCAAACACAACGTGCACGGTTTATTTGACCCAGAAGAACGAGGTAATTGAGCAAAACGTTGACAAAGTACCTTGCAGCGCCTTCTTCCAGCTCGTAGTCAATGGTTTGGAAGAACTCCCTCACGAAGAAGAGAACGGGTTGCTTCCTCTGATCTGGGCCAGTGAAGAGGCCGCACAGAAATGCATGTGCTTTATGCTTTGTGGCGCTGAGGATTGACATCAGGTGCTTCTCGTTCTGCTCTTCCTGGCACCTTACTAGATGGGCTAGAATCGACGTGTAGAGTATGAGATCAACTTTTGCAGCGGAGTTCACGTAAGTTTCAAGGAGTGGCTTGGCTGACTCATAGAAACCAGTCTTCATGCATGACTCGAACAACTGCCTGATTATGAAGTTGTTTGTTTTGATACCCGATGAGCCCATGAAGCGCAACCATCTTAAAGCAAGATCAACAGACCTGTTCTTGATATACACCATTAGAACATCACTTGCACTCACATCCACAGATAATCCCATGGCTTTCATCTCGAGTAGTATCTTGGCCGCCACATCCACGAGCTTCTTGTTAGCCAGAAGCGTTAGAAGAGACGTGTAAGTACTCAGATTTGGCCTCAATCCTGCATCGGTCATCGAATTATATAACCTCAAGGCCGAATCTACCTGTCCTGCAGCAGCATGCATCTCCAAGAGACAGAAATACGTGGAAGAGGTAGGTAAGAATCCAGATTTCTCCATTTCAGTTAATGAAGACAAAGCAATATCAAGCTTCCCTGACTTTGCATGAGACTCGACAATCAATGTGTAGAGCGCAAAGTTGGGCCTGAAACCTGCTTTCTTCATCTCATCCCAAAGTTGACGAGCAGCATCCAGCTTCCCGGCCTTCAAAAATGATTCAACCAAAGAAGCATACATAGTAGCAGATGGCTTCAGCCCGTAACCCTGCATCTCCATATACACCTTCTTCGATGTGTCCAACCTCCCAGCTTTCCCCATTGAGTCAACAAGGGATGCAAAGATCGTAACATTAGGCCTCAAGTTCCTTTCTTTCATCTCTTGGAAGAGCTTATAAGCTGCATCAAGACGACCCGATTTTGCCAAATTAGGTATCAATAACTCATAACTCGACCCATCCAATGAACACCCTGCTGCTTCCATGCTCTCATATATCTCAAACGCCTTAAATGGCATGCCTTTGCTCAAAAACAAGGTTATAAGAGCATTATATGTTTGTGTCTCGACTTTACAGCCTGCATCCTTAACTTTCTTGAAACAACAAAATGACACTTCCAGCTTCTCGGCTTTAGCCAAATACTGAATCACCTGATTAAATGCCTTGAATGAGGAGATCCCAATCCCACTGTTACCTGCATCACAAACCATCTCATCGAACAACGACTGAAACCCATCAAAATCTCTACTTTTGTTCAACTTATCAAACAACAATGCATAACTTTCGTCTTTTGGCAGATACCAAGACTGCCTCTTAGCCCACCGAAACAAACTCAACGACCCATCATTCTCTTTAATAACCTTCAAAGCTTGATGAACATGAGTCATGTTTGGAACAAAATGGAGCTTGTCCAATTGGGTCTCTAAATCTGGCCCCCATTTCCACCTATTCACAACCTCAACAATCTTTGCAACAGCCGAGGCGTTAAGCAAAGGCTTTTTCAGCACGCCAACCATCACATGGTCATCGAGCCCTGGCTCGACAGATCGAATACCCTTATCAGTGAACATGACACGACCCGACTCATCCAAATACTCAATGTCCTCAGTCCATTCCCCGGAAGGCCCATCATTGCTCTTTCCTGAACAGTAACCCCTAACAAATTTTGGGTCTTTGATAAAATCAGGGCGTTTTAGCTCAAGAAGATTGAGGCGTGCCGAATCGAAACCCTTTACCGAGCCAAAAAATCTTAACCCTTTACAAGGATGATTGGTTACATTTGTATATGAATCAGGGATTGATGATCTGAAAGCGAGCAAGTGCAGTGAAGAAGCAGAGCTAGAGCTAGAGCTACAGTGTTTGATGAGCTTGTATAGATTTCCATAGCATAAATGTGGACGATGAATCATTGGAATGAAGAGAGCTGATAATCGAAATGCTTACCAGATTAAATTTGCAGCTCCAATTCCACTTCCTTGGTCACTCTAGAACCCTAAAGCCCTCAAAACAAGCTTTCTTCAATATCACACGGACGATAAATGAACAAATTGAGAGAATTTTGTAATGGGAAAATTCCAAACAACACCCCTAAAATAGACCAAATCTCAAATAACACCCTTAAAATTAATTTTCTCAACAGCACCCCCTTATTTTGTGCATTTGTCTCACTTATTTAGTTCCGTCCGTTTCGCTGTTAGTTCGCTGTTAGTGGAATACAAATTGTCAGTTTTGCCCTTTTACTGAAAAATATTTTGTTTGCGCAAGTGAAAGAAGCTCTACAGATTCTGTAGTGCAGAACCAAATCATCCCTAATCTTGTAAAAACGATAACTGGAAATTTCTTGAAGTAACTCGCAAATTTAAAGCATCCCCCAAACCAAACGATTCAAATTCAAACTCTAAAAAACAACTCATCAAGGAAAACGAACCAAACCCTTTAAAAAAACCCAAAAATTGAACCTTTAGGCACAAACAAAAAACAACCATATTGGTAGGCGAGAAAAGAGAAGAATATGGACTGTGCACGGCCATGGATGATGCTGGGCTTGCTGGATCTTTATTTCCACCCAATAAATAAAATCAGTACATACTCGAAGCATAGAAAACAAAAACAAACAAATTTAACATTTCCAATTTCTCTTGGTTTAATCTCAATGGACTCGGAGAACAAGAAATCGGACTCCGACCGCCAGCTCGCGGCGGCGGCGGTTGAGCCGTCGTTCCCTGGCCGAGTTGGGATCGCCGTGGATCTGAGCGACGAGAGCGCGTTCGCCGTGAAAT
>JAYMTP010005009.1:0-14028 GCA_036897365.1 Geranium brycei
GTGGTCGCGACATCTGGTCTGGCTTCGGTGAGCTACGAAGGAAGAGAGAGGGACACATAGTCAGGGTTGGGGACGAGGATTGAAGGAAGAGAGAGGGATGGAGGGCAAATTTGTAATTTTGCAATTATTTTCAAAAAATTTAATTGTTTTATTTGTGTATTTGAAAAGGCAAGTTTACCCCAAATTCATTACTTCAATTGATTACTTTTAAGATTGAAAATTTTATTTCAGGGGCATTTTGGGTATTAAAAATAAATTTAACATTATTGTTGTTAGATTTAACTAAATTTGGACTAAAGTGTTAACGTATTAAACTTAGGGGACCAAAAAAACTTTTTTCAAACTTGGGGGACTGATCCTAGAATGAGGTTTTGGCGAGTGTACTAATCTGTAATTACCCTTTCCTTTAACAAAATATGCATTATTTTCAAACATTTTTTCATGCGAGCCATGGTAGTGGGATGGCCCAATCAACTTCTCAATCGAATGGCAAAAAGTAGAGAGAAATATTACAAAATAGAAGGAGATTTCTATCTATAATGGAGATTTCATTTTATTTTCTTACGACATTGAAAGTAGATGTCAACTTCTTAAAAGTTAAAACCTTTTTTTAAGGTCAGTTAGGAAAAAGACATTGATTTTCAAGTGAAAAGAAAGCTCTCAGCCCCGAGAAATCAAAGAAAATGGTTTGGGAAGTTAAAAAAACCAGCTCTTTCGGATGTGGAGGTTTCCGGCGGTGGCGTGGACGAATTTGGCGTCGGCGTCATTGCAGGAGATGTGGACGTGGCCGGTGGCGTCGATGCAGAGGCGGCCGGCGAGGGGATGCTTCAGGTCTCCAAGAACAATAACCAAAATAGTGAGGGACATGCTTTTAAAAATTTAAATGATAATGAAGGACATTTTTGTCATTTTACCTTAAAAACTAACTGATACTTATTCATTTTGTCTAACTTGACATAAAACCAATCTTAACTGACCTTAAAAAAAGTTTTTAACTTAGCTGTACATGTCTGCAAAACGTGTAAACCTAACTGTACCTTTGTGAGATTTACCCTTTCTTAAATCAATCTTTGAGAGTAGAGGTAGCGTCCAAAATTTTCAGCGTGCCTAGAGATTACAAACAGTCAAAAATTCTGATATTTGTTTAGTTGGATTTCTTACTTCGTCATCTACATGCTTGTAGTGATTGTCTAGACATGATTCAAACTAGAAGTATGTCGTTAGAAGTAAAACATAATCCTCGATAGTGTAGGTTAAATTTTATGTACCAAATTCATCATCCTTCCAATTATTCTCTTAATATATATCCATTAAATTTTGGAAACTATGAAAATGAATTTTCATGCAAGTATTTTTATAATAAAAAAATAGTGAAAAAAATGAAAAAGTAATTTACGGGTGGGTGGGTAGGGGGTCAAAATGTGGGCCTAAAATGCACGGGAACGCATCTTGCCTAAAGTGATTGCGGTGCCCCTAAGCCTAACCCCACGGCCCACAATATAGGCCGAATTTCATTCCTAACACTATTGGCCTCTTTTTCCTCCACCTTGCTTTCTTTATTCTTGGTTACGGGTAGAACTAGAAGATGACACAGGTTACAAGGGGATGAATGTGCTTTTCGCCAACTGGAACCATCTACAGCTTAAGCTGGTCCCTATGATTTTGCTTACTTTTTTTCATCATCTACCCACCAATCCACATCCTTACCTTACGTTTACAATTTCAGCTTCAGTTTGTTGGTAAGAGCATCTCCAATGTGACTCTCTACAATAGCTAAAATGCTATTATAAATAAGGCAGTGCAAAAACTCCGAAACCGCCCAGACCAACCCGAACCGAAACTGCGACAATCGATAAACAAACCGATCGGTTGGGTTTTCACAGTTCGGTTATTGGGCATAACCGAAAGAGAATCGATTCGGGTGTAGGTTTCGGAACGCCGAACCCGCACTAACCGAACCGAACCGACACACCGAAGCATATTTGTTCAACGACGTCGTTCAGCGTATGATTTGGCGAGTTGCGTCTTCAGTCTTCACACACCGAATCAGTTCAGCTCACATTTCATTCTCTCTCACTTCAAACCCTAGCAGAGCGAAACTGAGCGACTGAGTGAGAGGCGACTGAGCGACTCCAACGCCGACGACGAGAGCAACGGCGAGAGAAGATTTCGAGAACACATCGAGAGTGATTGAGCTATTCACCGAGGTATGAATTTCGAGATCTATTCTCTCTCTCTCTCTCTCTCTCTCTCTCTCTCTCTCTCTCTCTCTCTCACTGTCTGTATGTTTCGTGTTTTGAATGTTTAGAGTTTTGATTTATGGTTTTTGATTCCTCTGTCCCGATTCATCTCTCTCTCACTGTCTGCATTTGGGGTTCTTATGATTTTGCATATTTTTGTGATTTTGCATGTGTGTTTCAGAAGCAAATCGAAACCCTTTTTGATTTTGCACTCAAGATTGGTTGAAATCGACCCCCACCAAACTATCATCGGAGGATGAGTTGATTGAACAAGAAATACTCCAACAACGTAGTGAATATTTATTGTTTAAAGTTAATTTCAGTTTTCGGTTGAGGGTTTTTAACTTGTTATTAACCCTTTTCTTTATCTCTTGATTACAAAACTTGCACAAAATGCATCACCAGAGAGTGTTCCAAGCATTGATTTGTGGGAGGTTAAATATTTTTGTGATTTTGTCGAGGACTGTTTTGTATCTTTGATGCCTTAATTACTTGCTTCAATTCATGATTGTTTTGCTTCAATTCATGACAAGTTAGTTACTGCCCCTATTTTTGAATTTCAGGAAATGTAACAATAGTCGTTGCCTTGCTGGTTGCTGCTTTTGAAGTCTGCTGAACTTTTATTTATTTAAGTTGGGGTAATTTTATGTCAGTACCCCAACTTTGCCTCATTTCGAATTCAATACTCCAAGTTTGAAATTTTTTTTGCCGGTACCCCAATAATTTTTAAGTTACACTTAAGGTAACCGCCGTTAAATATAACAGAATTAATGTGCAAAAAGTCCAAAATACCTTTACTATTTAATTTCCGAATTATGCACATATTTTATAAACATGAAATGACTATTTTACCATCGGTAAAATAATGAATTGAACTTACACTTGAAGGGTACATTTTGTCTTTTCAAATAACAAAATAAATTATATTAAGAAAATAAAAATAAGTTGTGAAATCACAAATATGCCCTCATCTTCAACCTCACTCTCAACCTACCAACTAAAATCGAACTAAATTCTATGGCACCCAAAATTTTCCAGCAGCCAAACACACTCGACAAAGCATCAAATTCACAATGATGCACTAAATCACCAGATTTTCACTAATTTGGGTACCCAAATCAATCATGGTGGTAATTGTTCCGAAGAGAGGGAATAAGACAATGCTTTTGCTTTTGTTCTGAAAAAAATCTCTAGTCTTGGGAAAAATAATTTTGGTTAGTGTAAAGAGGAAGAGAGATGGGAAAAAGCTGAGAAAGAGGCTGGTGGTGGTGTAAATTTCTCTGGCTTGTTTGTTAGCACAAAATATATGCTAAAATGAAGAAATTTAAATCTTTTGAAATTTAAATTCATACACTTGTGTTCTTATTTTGCTAATATGAAGTTTTGGTATTTATAACTTGTTAATTGAGCCCAGGAGCCATCGACGAGCCCCAAGTACCCCGTTGACAGTCGCCGGAAAAAATGGCAGGGCAGGTCACAAACAGGCTGTCCCGTACCCGAACTCCTTCCACCCACCGAACCTCGCCCTCTTCGATTCATGGGTCAAGCGGGTCCGTCGCTCTCGCCAGAGAAACCTTATCCCCTCGGCGACTCGTCTTGTTCTGGCCCCTCCCTATTTCGAGCTCCAAACCGTCGCTCCGGCCAACTAACGCCATCCACGAACGGTTCTCATCTAGATCTATACCGCCCGAATCCCTAATCCCCCCACCAAGCACGGCGGCTCGCCTTCTTCCGGCTCCTCCCCATTTTGATCTCCTCCTTTAATCTCTCATCCACCGCATCGATCCTTTGCCTCCAGTCTCGGTCTGGCCTGTGGAATCCTACTCCGCTGTGGTGGTTTGGCGAACCAAAGAGACAGAGAGAGGGATCGATGAGAGAGAGGAGAGTACTGAGGTTGAAGATGAGGGCTCTATGGTCATTTCATTAGTATTTTTTTTATTTTTAATGTTTTAATGTGAAAAGCCACATGTGCCCTTGTATCATTATTTTAATTTGTTATTTATTTAAGGTTACAATGGTCATTTCAAAAACTCAAATAATTATATAACTTTAAATAATACCTCGAGGGCATTTTGGTCATTACAAAAATATTGTTGTTATATTTAACAGAATTTAGACTTAAGTGTTAACGTTTTAAACTTGGGGTACCGAGAAAAAAAAATTTCAAACTTGAGATACTGATTTCGAAATGAGGCAAAGTTAGGGTACTTACATGGAATTGTCCATTTAAGTTGTAATCTGAATTGTAAATTTTGTGTGTTCTTGTGTTGGGTGCTTGAACTGTTGAACTTTTATTTATTCGGACAATATTAATGTTTGGTTTAGATGGGTTTCCCCCAAAAACAAAAGTAAAAAAATATTTGCAAATGTGTAGTGTATGTATGAATTTAAAAGTATGTATGCATGTATTTGGGTTGTTTGAACAGGGCCTAAAGGTCTAAAATGTGGTTGTCTCTGTTGGGTTGAAAAGACCCAAAATTAGGCCCATTTCATCAATTGGTCACTGACCAAACCGAACCGATCGACCAGTCATCAGTTCGGTTTTTGATTCTTAAGTTTGAATGACCGAGTCGGTCATTTCAGTTCAGTTAGTGTCGATTCGGTTCGATTACCTAACCGTGAACAGTCCTACCCGGATCCACCCCTGTTTAGAGTCACAAATGCATTATTTTGGTGTTGGGATTGAGAAAAAATGTTGTTGTAGTGCATGTTACTGTGCTTTGTATCAAAGAAAAAAATTAATTACTGTGTTACTTATAGACCTATTTCACTTCATTCAAACTGTTTACCTTTTCATAGGCGAAATATAATTATTGAAAAAAATTAGGACTACAATGGAAATAAACATAGTTTCAGGGTATATTGGAAATTGCGGGAACTCTGGATACAATAAATAGTACAGAAAACGAAGAAATCGCAGTGGCGCGAAAGTTTTCTATTGGGGCATTAGGTCAGTCCCAGTGTGCGATTCCAGAGCTCCATTTCAATGGCGACATTAGGGTTTCGTCGTCCTCAGTTCTCAGAGGTTATTTATTTCTTCATTCTCAATCACTTCTGTTAGGAAGACTAATTTATCCCATTCCTTCTGTTTGGTTGCCGAGAAAGCGCTTGAAAATTATTATTTTATATTGTGAAATTGGTATCGGATGTTGCACTGGTGCTCGCTTTCACTTATATCAACTAGCCCTATATTTTCGTATCTTTTCAGTTTAATTTCGGTGAGGTTTCTAGCTCAATTTAATAGATGTCCCACAGATTTGGGCGTTCTTGAGCTGTAATGAGTTTGATTTAGGGTAGATTTTCATGTCTGGAAAGAATTTCTTTCTGTAAGCCTTATTCATTCTATTTGAAATTGCTTATTGCTCTGATGAAACGTAAGTTATTTTTTTTGTTATTGTTTTTTTGTGTCTGTCACGACAAGATTGAACTAGATGTTTATCATATGTTTTCCAGTAGTACAATTTTTGGTCTTTTTTCATTTCTCCGAATGGTACCGTTTCCCATTGAATTCCTGGTTTGTCTGTCTTTTTTGAATATTGAGTGACAATTTGCCAGGAATTTTATTCCGTGAGCTTTTATGTTACATTGATATCACAATTTGACATGATGGTTCATGAGAGTGAAGTCCTTGTTTGTTGGCCTATTCTGTTTGTTCTGTATTATGATAAGTTAGGATTTTAGTTGAGCCAAATTTGTGGAGCGCCCACATACCAGTAGCATCTTACTCGGTCATCTTAAGTGTATCCCAGTATGTCGGGGCACGAGCTAAAGTCCATGATAAAGTTAAGGCGGGTTCTTTGTGTGGCATCTGGAATTGTTAAGTAAGATTACAAAGCTATGGTTGTAAAACACCTCTTCAGCGTACAATCTAAAATGAATGGTAAACAAATTGCAGGATATAGCGTGGCTTCCTGCCTGGCTCCAGCACCAGGGTGCAAAACCATCCTTGCAGTGTGTAAAAGATTCTGAAACCCTTTCTGAACAAGTCTTCAAGGTTTGGTTGTTGGTTTATTTTGTCCTTACTTTTTATAGATGTTTATTATTTATTGACATGGTAAAGTACACATGAGTTTCTTCTTCAATACTATCTTATGATATATTTTCTTCTGGGTATAGCTTTTAAAGTGATTAGTTAACAACTTGACCTCATATTTTTTCTCACATAACACAATCTAGATATTTTCCTTGAAGGTATGAATTAAGGACAAGTATTTAATTAGTGGGGTTGCTTTACTTTTAGTAACTACTTGAAAATTCCTTACCATTGTCATTTATTGTACTTCTCAGAGTAATACTCATACCATCTCAAAATGAGTGTCATACCATCTCACAAGGAATCTGTAACATAATCTGTGAAGTATATTTTTTATGTAAAAAAAGAGGAAAATTTAAACACCACACCTTCTTTTCGTTGCTTTCAAGTGCTCTTCAGGGCATATTTTAATGAGACAGATAAAACAACTAGTGAACAGTGAAGAATCTGATATCAATGGATGGAAAATGGTCATATGACAAAGCATGTTGTTGCTGGCATCCAAATCTTACCAGTCCAGAAGAAGAATAAAAAAAATTCAGCTTAGATTGTTTATCAACCAAGTTTTGTGACCACTGATCTCCTACTCTGTTAGTTGTTTCTTTTTATTTATTTCTATGTCCTGACTTTCGATTTTTTTCTTGTCAGAATTTAGCTGTTAATAAAATTAACATGCATTTATAACAGTGAAATTGTTGCCTAGATATTGATTGCATTGGATTTTCTTCAAATATTGAAATGTTGCTATGGGTTATCCTGTTCTTTGTCATGAATTTTGTTGAGTAAAATGTCCCTGATGTATATTCTATTGTTTGCTATGATTGCTAGGATTCGCCATTAGTTGGAAACGTTGCTGAGAAAACAGAAACTGATCTCTGCTCTAAAGAGGGCCAGTATAACAGCTGCCATTTATTCTTATCTGGAGAAGACAATTCACCAATTGGTTTTGCTCAACCTCCTGCAAATGTAAGCTGTTTACAAATTGGTAAAAGTGCAAATTCATTAATAATTTTCCTATGTCGTCTGAACCTGTCTTACATACATTAGTAAATTATACCTTGTAATTCAACACATTGGTCTCTAGGTTTGTTTAAAGTCATGGAGATATTCTTATCATGTTTACCCTAATGTCTGACACATATTTCAATTATATCTAAACTACGTTTCTCATTATTTGTATGTTTTCTGATTTTTATTCTACCTAAAGTTAATTTTCTGCTAGGAATAGAGAAATATTTAACTGATCATTTTTGTACAGTACAACACATTTCGCTATTTCAGTATAACCGTCATAACTTTCTCGGTTTTTTTTATCTGGGACTAAAACTATTTATATCTTTCTCTTTACTTGGTGCTTCAGTTCCATTTGCATCTTTCTTCAGACCCTGATTCACAATGTGGCCGAAGTCAGATTTGTCACGTATCTAAAGCTCAGTTCCATTCTTCTAAAGATATACCAGTGGAACTAGTTGTAAATTCAGTTGCCTCTGAAGAGATATTCAAATCGAAAATTAACTGTCAGGCAGGCAGAGTAAGGACCTTAGAAACTATGGAAAATGATGTTAGCCCACAATCTATTCCTAATGAGAGGGGCAAAAGAAGGAAGTTAGGAAAATCTGACGTCAGAGGCCTTAAAAGTGCAGATGTCAGTGATGCAGTCGAATTCTCGATTGCAGCTTCTGAAGTGCTTGTTATACATGAATTAGTAAAGGATGAATCGGCTTTAGAAAATTTACCAGCAGCTGCTGTTCTTGAAGTTTCCCTTCAGGTGAAGCAAGCAAGACTGGAGAGATTAGAAGTCTTCCATTCTCCAATTGATGAAGTTGACGATAGTGATTTTCTTTCAGAGTTGGATGATTTGACTATGTCTGATGCATTTGAAGATGTAGGTTTATCTTTCGGTGTCCAAGATGATCACTGTGTATGTGGTTCAGATGTTTCTCGAGTTAAAGAAACTCCTCTTTCAGGAAATGGTACATGTGATAATCAAGGTAAACATGAAGAGTTTTTGGATCATCAAGTTGGCTTTGATGATTTTTCTAGAAAGAAACAGTCAGGAGATGTTCAGGAGATGGATATGCATACAGTGAAGGACACGCCATTAGAATCTCATCAGTGTGAGAGCAGAAAGGAGTTTTCTGATAATTTAGCTCTGGGTTCAAATAGCTCAAGTGTAGCAGGCTGTGTTGATCCCATGCTGCACCACTTAGTATATGAGAAAACAAACACAAATCTCACGCCGCAGGTAAATTGCTCATTATTGGCTGTATTTGATAAAGTTGAATCGTAGGTTGAAATTTATGATATTTACTGAAGTTATTGAGTTGCTGATTTGGTTTGCTATTATCATCATTATCTTTCTTTCAGGGAGGCAACCCTTCCATGATCGATGCATCTTCCGTTCAGTCTCTATCTGATATCAATTTATCTCTAGCATGGAATATTGAGAGTCCTAGTGAGATCATCTTTTCTTTTTCCACGTGCTCCGTTCCTTACTGTCTGAGATATAGCTACTCTTAGTGCCACAAAAAAAGATAGCTAAATTTGCTTCAATTTTCTTAACCTGTGCAGAAGTAGATAAAGTTAGTTCTACTCCAGAGAGATATAAAAGCCGTTGGTTAGGAGGTTGGTCAACGAAGGTGTGCATTATAGTTTATTTCATCTCTTTTCTTGAGTTACTTATCATGTTTGTTGGCACAACTGTTTAACAGGTGGAATGCCAAGTTTTTCCTTGGAATTTGTTTAACTTTTCCTGTTTTGATCTTTTGCTATACTTATTCCATACGCATCTCCACATAGTGCATGTACTTTGCCAGAAAGCCTCTTGCATTGGCACTTAGGCGTGCATACTTCTTGCATCTGCATCATTATTTAGCAAGCATGGCCATCTAATCTTTCAAATTTATAGGTGTACAGTAAGAACTGTTCAATTTTTGTCACCTTTATTTTTATTATGCATCAAATATCAGATTTAGTAGTTTGTAGCTGTCCAGTTAATTTTTTTTTTATCAGCAAATGGGGATATTATTGATGAAACTAGAAAAAATTCCCAAGGAGGGAACAAGGACTAGCCAAGTACATCAAAAACATCAAAGGAAAAGTTGCCGCAACAACAAAATAAAGCAAAAACTTAACTGAAAACTAAAAAGAAAGAGAGAACTAAAGAAAAATGAAGGCAGCAGATAACATCACAATAGGCCAATGGGGAGTATTCAATCTTTTGAGGAGAGGTTGGCCCTATTCATGGCCTCCCTAGCTTCAAAAGCTTGGATCATCTCCTCATCGGAAACTTCGCTGTCCAGTTAATGATGGCCAGTTTGGTATATCTGTTCTGATTTAACCTTTCTTGATGTTTCGCCTGAATGGAGTCAATCTCACCATTTCCTTTTCATTTGAGATTTTCTGAATGAACATGTTTTACTCTCCTAGCTTGTTCTACAAACACGACATCCGTCTCACTTGCTCCTCTGTGGCCAAAATATTCAATAGATAACCATACTTCATTTTCTGCCTATGTTCAACGTGAATCCCATTTTCTCTCTGAAACTATTCTGCTTCAGATGTTCAGTACTTTTGTGCAAATTTTCACTGCCCGTAATGTTGCTTTCAGTTATTATATGGTTCTATCAAGTAATACTACTTGGCTAACATAGAGTCAGTCGAAGGTGTCTCTCATAGAAAAACATAAAGCATGTATTTAGTACACTGATATATCTGGTATCTTTTATTTGGTCTATTTCCTTATTCCTTTCATCTCTCCCCTTGAAGGAAGTAGATACTTCGGCGCAGTTGCAACGGAATGGTACAAAACGGGTCCCGAACTTTTTTCTCTTCCAGTCCAGCTTTCTCTCAGAATCAGCAGAGGTTGCTCCAGATGAAAATTCTTGCATGCAAAAACATCAAACTAATTCTAATGCAGCTTCGCAGTCAAGTATACCGTTTGAAGGTTTATGTGACCAAGATAATGAGAGGTTATTGCTTTCTCAAGATGGGGTGAGATTTTGCATCCCATTTGTTGACCCTCTTTGTTCTGTTGTTCCCTGCAGTATACCTTCAGAGCATGCAGAATCTCTGGTGGCTAAGAACCAGAATAATACTGAGCATGAAAATAACACTGACAAATGTTGTAGCCCCTCTTCCAGACTAGGCATGAAAAAATTGCAGAAGATCTCAGATTTAAAGGGTGACTGTCCCTATGTGGACAGGCAAGCTGCTTCCACAAATGGTGGTGACTGTGCTGAGCCCAGAATTGAAAGGCGGTTCTCCTCCCTTAAGACTTATAGCACACTCTTACCTAACCATAACACCCATAATCCATTATTTCCTTCACGAAGTGATCAGTCACTTCTCTGCTTGGATCATAATTTGGGCTCTACTAGATATTCACATGAAAGGAATTATGAAGGCTCTGAACCACTCAGGGACATATCTGAGTATAGAGTTGTTAGAGATAATGAAGAAAACCATGTGACTACGATTACTGCTTATTCAGTTGCAGAAGCTGCAACTCTGAAAAGAAATAATGAGGAAGACGAAAAGGATGAGGCAGAGGGGAAGAATCAACTGATGAAGGAAAGGGGGGTGCCTATTATTTTAAATCATAGGAAACGACTCTGTTTGCTGGCTTGCGAAAATTCTGTAGAGAGTTCTACTGCAGAGGAAAGTCCTGAACAGGTTGTAGTACCTGAAAGTTCAGTTGAGGTTCAAAATAGAAAAAGCCTTCTTCGGATACCATCCGAACAGAACAATCCCCGTGCTGCTCAAGTTCCTCGAAGGAAGTGTGTTCGTTTCTTGGAAGCAGAAGTCAAGTTTAAGAAGAAGGGCTCTCAGAAGCTATCATCCTCTCACAAAAGCTGTAAGGTTTCTGTATTTTTACTTTGATTACCAGATATTTATCTTTGGTATATTTCAAATTTATTGTTTGATTATCAGCCTATGTAGGGTTGACTTCAAGAACTGGTAAAAGGTTAAAATATTCACACCCAGAGTTGGAATCTCAAACTCGAGATTTAAGGAGACATCTCACAACTTGCTGGGGGAAGGATGGGAAGACATTGATTTTTCAAGGTGTACAATTCTTGCTCACAGGATTTTCTAGAAAGAAACAAAAGGAAATTGAAGGATTGATATATGAATATGGTGGCATAGTTCTCTCTGATATCCCTTCTCTGAATTCAAGGCGAAAGAGGAATTTGAGATCTAAATTCTTGCAGCTTCCCATTGTTCTATGTTCAAAGAAGGTTTGTTCTTTTCGAAGTATAAAGTGTCATGTCGAATAAAAAAAATATAGGGACATAAAGGGAAGAGTCAAAACCCAACTATTACAGACCTTTTAATTTAAAATTCTACTCTTTCTTAAATTCTAAATGATGATTTGTATTCAAAGATAGTTGATACTTCTTACTGTGCACCAGTTATGTAACTCCTGCATTATCATGACTCATTATTCTCATTTTGCATCTGTGCAACTCGATGAACTTATATAAACGGTGGAAAGAAATATAGCCTATCTATTATTACATGGTGTCATAAAATTTGGGTAATAAAATTTTCACTTATCAAAAAAAATATACTTCCTTCTGATGGAGCTGGAGTTTTTGTCAGCTTAATGTTTAGGTACTCTGGAAATTAAAAGGTACATTGAACTCTGGAACTTAAGATTAAAATAACGCTCACACAAATTCTTAAGCATCGCCCCAAGTTTACCATAATCTAAAATTGGAAACAATAATTTTAGTTGCTGATTTAGTTTCAGAGGCAATAGGAGTTTTGGTATTTCTTTGTTTTACTTCAAATTATCACTGTTTGTGTAATTTTGCAAATTTTATTCTCTGAAGACGTGGTTTGTCATTTCTTATGAATTTCTTATTGTTTTGTCAGCTACAAACGACCAAATTTTTGTATGGGTGTGCAGTGGATACCTTCATACTCAACCTTAGTTGGTTAACTGATTCAATTGCAGCAAGTTCGATTGAAGCTCCCGAAAAGTAAGTTCTCAGTTTTAAAGTGGATTTGCCTTTACGCACGTGAATGAAATAGTCCCGGACTCCTTTTAATTGTTGCTTACATGCACATGGCATGGAATACAATGCAGTCAAAATCAATTGTTTTCTCACTATCATCACCTAATCCATGAATTATTTGGGGCTTAGAGTGGGCCACTCAATGGCACTGTCCCGCTTCATTGGAATTTCTTGTGCTTCACAAACATAAATTCATTGAGGCTGTTTTTTTATATGTAGTGTGGTTTCGTTTACAATTGGCTGGCTCGCTTTTGGCAAAGATATCTTTTTGACTCATGTTATTATTATCTTACTTCACTAGGTGCCAAATGGTTTTAGATTGCATTATTATATTTGTTGAAAATGGCATTTTTGCAGATACATGATTCTACCAAATCACGGTGATGTTAGGCGTGGTAGAATTGGGAAGCCGGTATGCCGTGATTATCATAAACCCATTTTTGAGGGGGTGGGGATTATGCTTCATGGGAAACCAAGTTTCTGCACCAGGTTGGCCCAAATAATCAAGGTAAATGCTATCTAAAATATACGTTCTGTGTCATTCCCGGGAACTGATATGCTTCAGTTTCCTTTGAATTTAGGACTGTTGAATATTGCTGTATGAGGAAAACCTAAAGCTTACCTCTTGTTAGTCCTGGTTACAGTTGTTCATTTCCTATAGTAGTCCAATTATAGTTTATAAACTCCAACCTTTTGCCATCACCCATAATATCAAAAAAGGATTTCATGGTGCATCCTAACTAGATTTTTTGATAGTAATATTTTTCGTGTGTACACTGAACTGTATATGAAACACCAATAAGAACCATATGTACTATGTCAATGTTGGATTGTCATTTACAGTTCTCTCTCTATCTCTCGCTGCCTTGGTAAATTATAGTCTTAATCCATCTCTTTTTATGATTTTTCAGCATGGAGATGGGATGGTGTTCAAAACCCTCCATACGTTAGTCCAGAGTCTTGACACTGAAAAAATATCTGTTGGAGCTATTGTTGCTGAACATGAAGGTAGGGCATCACGTCACTTGAGGCATTGTGCCTTAGAAAGAAACATACCTATGATGGTAAGTGCTTTTTGTACATATATATTCTCTCTCTCTTTCAACGAACTGTATGAGCTGGAAGTAAAATGAAAGATTTTCATTTTTCTTGAGCATGAATATTTCCAAGCTTAAGGTTTTCAAATTTTATTTTTTTACTCAAACCACTTGTTGCAGCCATCAAGCTGGATCATTAAGAGCTTACATTCAGGGAAACTGCTCCCGCTACCAAAGGACAGACATTCCTCTCCTTCGTCCACAATTACGGCTCCAGAGATCGTGGGTTCAGTGAGTGAAGAAATTTGAAAATGAAAACTGCTTCTCTTGTAGATGCTCAGGGTACACTGAAATGTGGTAATTCCATAACTGTGATCTTTTGCATATATTCTGCATCAAAGTTTAATATTTGAAGTTACATATTGTTACTTTCATTGTTTGTTTCAGGTGGTAGATGCCCACAATAATATATGGAATGTATATATTACGCTTCCGTCATCAAGTAACTCAAGTTCATGTTCACTACCAGAAAATAGAAGGTGAATGTTATGGTCCCGACTTTGGATCTCGTTATGGGTCCGTTGTAGTTGTTGAATGGCTCGTGGGCGATAACCTGTGTTGTTTGGCACGAGTAATGATCGAACTATTGGGCTCGTTAAGAGAGAGCTCCTTCCTCGAACTCGTTTGGAAAAAGA